>JAODAL010037013.1:0-40928 GCA_025379985.1 Phyllomedusa bahiana
CCCAGGGGGTTTGGGGTAGGTAGATTAGAGGCCTTCCAGTAGGTACATAGGTAGGGGTCCCCAGTAGGAAGGGGTTGGTAGATTTGGGGCCTCTCAGTAGGTATGTAGATAGGGGCCCCCTAGTCGTTTGGTAGAAAGGGCCCCCCAGTAAGTGGGTAGATAGGGGCCCCAGTAGGTAAGGGTAGGTAGATTAGAGGCCTCCCAGGAGGTAGGAGTAGGTAGAATAGTGGCTCCCAGTAAGTAAGTAGGTAGATTAGGGGCCTCCCAGTAGGTAGGAGTAGTTGATTAGGGGCCCCCAGTAGGCAGGGGCCCACCAGTAGGTTCGTAGATTAGTGGCTCCCAGTGGGTAGGGTTATGTAGGTAGATTAGGGTCCCCCAGTAGGTAGGTAGATTAGATTACCCCCAGTATGTAGGGATATTAGGGGCCCTATTACTGTGAAGAGTAAGCGGTAGATTGTCTCACAGTGTCGCCAGGCCCCTTATGGCAGTACAAGCTGTAGTATCCTAACGGCAGATATCATCTACTCAATTTCCCTTTCATAGGTGGAATCTGAGTTGAAATAAAGCTTGCTTAACTGTTCACACACTGTTATAGCTTTCTATTTATGTTGCGGAAAATACAAAGTAACATGTAAAATGTTATTTGTAGTGGTGGGTTTTATATATTTTAAGGTATTTATTTTACCATCTATAACATTGTCACTGTCTACAAAACATGTTGTCTCAAAATTCCCAGCCTCAAGCTAGGTCACCGTTTCCTGTGTCTTTTTTCGATTCTCAAGCAAATCAATCCGGTATGCTACCAAAACATCCCTTCTTGCTTTCCAAAGATCCAGTGGGTCAAAAGCAAATTGAGGATTTATTAGATCCAAAAGAGGGCGCTAGAGCTTCTCAGCTCCTGTCTCATAATGCCTTGTGATATGCAGATGCTTCGTGGAATGCAAAAAGGCAATTTTGAATCTTTACACACCTATATAGGTGCTCTCCCTAAGGAGAGATCTTCCCTTTCTGAGCTACTCATTGCCTCCCACTAAACCAAGCTAGCATCTCTCTGCTCTGTACTGACAAGGGGCAAACACCCCGAAACGGCTGTCTACAGCTGAGTGATGCTGGCTTGGCAAGCATCCCTTCTTGCTTTCCAAAGATCCAGTGGGTCAAAAGAAAATTGAGGATTTGTTACATCCAAAAGAGGGCACTTGAGCTTCTCAGCTCCTTTCCCATAATGCCTTGTGATATCCACTGGCAGAGTGAAGAAAATAATGCTTTATATTCTTTATAGCGCTAATTTGGCAGTATAAATGGCATGTAAGTCTTACACTGTGGGGAAATACGATTGCAGTGATAGCCAATTTATACTGTTTTTATGTTGTAGCACTTTAAAAAAGTGTTTTTATTATTTAAATTAATGTTTTGCTATATTCTGATAGCCATTATTTTTTTTTCCAGTTTTCGTGCTGTTTCTTTTGATGTAATTTTTTTAAGGCTTTTTTGTGGGATGAATTGACGTTTTCATTGGTACCAATGCAATCTTGTCATTGTTTTTTCATTTTTTAGGCAATTCATTATGCAGGTTAAATAATGTGACAGATTTATGGGCTAGATCGTTATGCATGCAGCGATGCCAAATGTGTGTACTTTTTTATGTTTGATCTTCTTTGGGATAATTAGCATTTCTAATGGAAAAAGGGAGGTGTGCATTTTTTACTTTATTTTTTGTGTTTTTACTTTTTATTTTTTTTATTTGTCACCATAAGTGACTAGACTTAGCGATCTCCTGATCGTTGTTACATTACATAACAGTACACGACTGTACTGCTATGTATTGGTTAACTGTCAATCCCATGCCCGGCTTTGCCTAAGCCTTTGTTACGCTTCTGGGTTGTTATGGAAGCCATCAGCACCCCATGATCCCGCGGCTGGGTGCATTTTTAGACTGAAGAAGTTTCCTCCCTTTGTCTTGCCCTTAGATGAGTAGTTGTAATTGACCTCTTTAGCCGCAACTGGCGTGAGGTCTGGTCTTAGCCAACAACAGATGAAGATAGCTGTAATATAGAGCTGGTTCCATGCGCCAATTGTGTGGGCTCTGCTTGTGAGCCCACACAATGTCCTAGATGTACCCATAGATCCATTTGTTAAAATGTCATCCCACATTAGATGTATGGGTATTTCCAATGTCGGGAAGGGATTACATAGTACCAGTAAGAAAATACAACTTGACCCATAAAAAATAAATAAAACAGTTACGGCTCTTGTAGTGCTGGTAGGAAAAAAACAGAATCAAAAACAGGAAAATGGGTCGGACAATAATCCAGGAACTCTACACATCATTATTATTATTAGAAAGTGCTTTGCATCACAAGCTCTATCTGGGTTAGGCTTTTAAATGAAGATGTTTAAATGTGGTTTTGGTGGAAAAATTTGTTAATCAACACAAGAGAGGCGATATTGATTCTAACGAAGTGTGAATTCATTTAGAATTATCAGGGAAAACTTCGGTTCTGAACGGAAGTCGAACAAGTTCAGGTTGGTACTTCGGTCTGAACGATAGTGTGCTTTTCTTTGATTAAAATGGCTGCGAGACCACATGGAGTTACATGGGGCAAAGAACTATGGGAGTAGGAGAAGGGCCATAGCCTGCATGACATGTGCAGAGATGAAGCCAATCAGGGACGGCGGATCTGTGACGTCACCAGCATATATAAGTCGGGGCGCCGTCGCTGGGAGTCACACCGCTCTCACTGTTAAGATCTGGGAAGGTGCTGCCGCTTGCTGATTGTTATGAAGACTGATTTTTATACAGCCGATTTTTGTGGGGTGTCTCAGCTGTCTCAGAGACTGTTCTCTTAAAGTTCTATTTCAAATATTTTGGGGGTAATTGTATCTGAAATCCAGTGTGCAGCTCATCTGCAGATGCATATAATTTAAATCCTATCTCTGCTCAACAGCAACATGGGAATATCCATGGGGGATCTAAGACAGTTCCTGTTGTATTTTTTAAGAGACAGCGTTTTTACAATACACAAATACCACTATTCATTTTGGACTGCTATATCAATCTTTGGCGCAATTTCATCCGGGTGTTAATTAAGCATTGTTTTTCTGGCGGTTGTGGTGTCTTCCAAGAAACCGTCATTTTCACCGCCAAAATATATACATTTTTCCTGTAGCCTAATTCAGACAAGCAAGGTTAATTACAATTTTATTCTTGCTGTGTGGAATAAAAACCCGCATTGATAACACGCTACAAAGCTAGTAGTTTGTGGTGGCTCAATTCTGTGGCGCAATTTACATCCAGGGGGTTAATTAAGCGTTTGTTTATTCAAGCTGTGGTGACTCCAAGTAAAACCGCCATTTTCACCGCCCAAAATATATACATTTTTCCTGTAGACTATTACAAGCAAAGGTTAATTACACATTTTATCTCTGTTGAGATGTGTCGCGTAAAAATCACACATTGTAACACGCTACAAAGCTTAGTTGTTTGTGGTGGCTCAATTCTTAGCGCAATTTAACATCCAGGTTTAATTAAGCGTTGTTATTCATGCTGTGGTTGACTCAAGAAACCGTCATTTTCACTGCCAAAATATATACATTTTTCTGTAGCCTACATTCACAAGCAAAGGTTACTACAATTTTATCTCTTGCTGTGTGGGCGTAGAAAAAACAACGCATTGTAAACGCTACAAAGCTAGTAGTTTGGTGGTGGATCATATTATTTAGCGCAATTTTACATCAGGGGTTAATTAAAGCGTTGTTATTCAGCTGTGGTGGACTCCAAGAAAACAGCCATTTTCACCGCCAACCCAATATATACATTTTCCTGAGCCTAATTCACAAGCAAAGGTTTATTACAATTTTATCTTTTGTTGTGTGGCGTAACAAACACCGCATTGTAACACGCTACAAAGCTAGAAGTTTGTGGTGCTCCATATCTTTGGCGCAATTTACTTCAGGGTTAATTATGCGTTGTTATTCAGCTTGTGGTGGACTCCGATAACTGTATTTCACCGCTCAAAATATATACTTATAATTTTCCTGTTGCCTAATTCACAAAGCAAAGGTTAATTACACTTTTTTCTCTTGTTGTGTGCAGTGAGAGAAAACAGCAATTGTAAACACCGCTAAAATGCTTAGTAGTTTGTGGCCCGACTCAATTTCTTTTGCGCAATTTACATCCTGAGGTTAATTAAGCGTTGTTCTGTGTTGTATTCAGTAAAGAACATTTGTTTTTCACCGCCACAGAAGAAATTCTGTAGACATAATCATAATCCCGAAGGTTAATTAAGCCTCTGGTTGTGCTTTTTATTTTCAGTAAAATCACAGAGTTTTATAAAACTGGCAACAACAAGTCAATTTTTCCTGCCCATTTGTGGAGCGCAATTTTTATACAAGGGTTACCAGCTTGTTACTGGTTCATTTGGGCCGTCAAAATACAGGCGTTGTGTATTTATCATATACAGATAATTCCTTCATCAACTAGTTTGTCTGTACATTTTAGAACAAAACAGTATGTCAGACAGTGAGGTGGCAGGGCTCTTAACCTGCGAGTGGCTGAGGCACAAACATTCCAGGCCCAGGTCGCAGCACTGCAAGCGACGTCGCAGCAGGGGTCACTCAGGTGTGAGGCCCCAACTGCCGCTGTCATCTAGAGGCCGTGTGTTGTTACTGCAACCCAAATGGTTCTGATTGGTTTTGATTAGGTCATCCACTTCCCTCCCAGATGACATCTGACAACCCCAGCCAAGAGTCGGTGGGGAAACGTCAGGACACCAACCATTAGTTTTAGTTGGCATGGCCCGGGAGCGTGTCAGCGGCCCCTCATGTCCTCAACCCGTCTCTGTACATCCGGTTCCCTCAGCCAGAGATCTATATGTGGTACTGGGACTCAGCGCCACTTATTATAGCGGAGGATGAAACAATTGAGGAGGGCAGTCAGCAGTACTTTGGCAGTGAAGAAATGGGGCCAATATTACCACTGCTTCTTGCAGTAGCGGCAAAATATAGATGTTGAGAGTGGCATGGGCGAGGTCATTGTTGTGAGGGGGTCTGCCTCTGCATACCAGAACGGCACGGTTGATGAGGACAGCAGTGGACGATGAAACACAAATAGATGATGATGTAAGCCGACCGCACTTGGGAGCCCGGGTGAGCAGGGCTTCACATCGTCAGGGAAGGGGAAATCCTGCAGCTTGAGCGTCAGGCAGCGGCGCAGGCCAGCAAAGTGGGGTCCATGGTGGGTGGGGGGGGGGCAAGTGAGTCAGAGGATAGCAGCAGTGTGAGGTCGCGGGAAGGCAAAGCGGCCCACGGGGTAAAAAAACCCGACTTCACAGGTCCAAGAAAGTAGCGGCTTGGGTCAGCGACTTGGTGGCAGAGGCGGCAGTAGTCACTCAGTGCGGAGCGTTGGACTGGTAAAATCCGATACTCGGCGGGGTGTGTGGCAGTTCTTTGCTAAGACACGGGAGGAGCCCGACTATGGGTATATGTAGAATTGTAAGCAGGAAAGTGAAAGCGTGGCCAGGGAGCTAACGTTGGCACCACGGGGCCTGCGTCAACCACATGCAACCACACCATCCGGTTGGCCTGGAGAAACGTGGCTAGATGGGTGGTTCCATACTGGCGCCGGCAGCAGCAGGCAGCAGCGCCAGTGGCACGCATGCCATTGCAGCCAGTCAATGGCTCCACACCCTCTGCAGAAGGGAGCTGTTTCTCTTTGGACATCATCTCACGGTCCAGTTGCTCCTGCTCCTCGCTATCATGGCGCCAGCAGTCGATTTCCAGCGACGGCGATTGCAAAGAGACAACAGTATGCGGCCAACCATCCTAAGGTGCAGAAGCTGACCCGTATCCTGTCCAAGTTGTTGTTGCAGCAGGTCCCTCCCTTTCCAAATGGTGAATCTGCACCACCTTCAGAGAACTAATGGCTTGTGCCGAGCCGAGAGATGGACGAGTTCCAAGCTCCGTAATTTCGTTTCACAAAAGGCCAGTAACCAGCACTTCATAAATATGTAGAACAGAGGTGGGCCAGTACTTGAGCTCTATCGGATTTGTTCCAAGGTGCACGGCAGGGCGCGACGTATGGAGCTGTAATTACTGGTCAGGGCCAGTAATGTCCTTTAAGGCCCCACGGGTGATTGTGCTTAGGCCCCAGCGCACACCACAACTTGGAAAGGAGACGCGCTTTCTCCTCCACGTTGTTCAAACTGAGGGATCCTAGCGCAAATGTCCGCATCCTAATTCCTCCACCACCACATCATCTCAGCCTCCACAAGTACTGCTCCATCATACCACATAGTGTAGGGCCACCAGCGGGTGTCAGCAGTTCTACACCTGGCTTTGCCTAGGCGAAATGAAAGTCACCACAGGGGAGGAACTGCTCCGCGTCATTGCCAGCAAGATATCGATGTGTGGCTTTCTCCCACGCCAACTGACAAATCGGAACAATGGTGACGGATTAATGGGAGGAAACTTGGTAGTCCGCGCTGCACCGAGGAGGGATGGTCCATGCGCCTTGCATGCGCGTGTTACAATCTGGTTGTGAAAGGTTCCTGAAGTCTTCCACGATCTTCAGACGATTTCTGTAATGCTAGTGAAACTGTGCAGTGCACTTCTTCCATTCCTACAAAGCCAGGAACACCCTTCCTCGAGTTGCGGGCAGAACGGCCTTCCCCCAACATCACTTTGATATGCGATGTTTCACCCGTTGGAATTCCAGCCTGCACTTGTTGGGACCGAACTGTTATGAACAGAGAAAGGCCATTAACGATTTTTTGATGTTCCAGGAGGACAGGAGGTACTCGCGTGTACACTTGAATTGTCAGCCTGTGGCAGCTCATGCGTGACAGGCCCGGTTTGTTTAAGGCCATTCGTAGAAGGCCTCGGTATTTGCTCAGTCGCCAGGATACGGGATGAATAACGTCTTTTCCACTGCTTCATGTCCTGGACACAGATGCTGAAAAAATCTGTCTGGGCAGGGGACTGGAGACTTCGGTGGACTACATCTCGCGGCCTCATGAGTCCGGTGGGGACTGAAATGGAGGACGAGGAGGGGAGGGGAGGACATTGGAGGCAAGAAGCATTTGTCTGGTGAATTGAGTGGATTTTTACCAGGTAACAAGAGCAGGAGGAAGCAGGAGCAGCTGGAGGAGCGGTAGAGGAGAGTGAGGAAGACGAGGCAGATGACTTGCAAGTACCGTGGCAGTATAACAGTGGAGATGGAGGCAGGGAGCCCCTTGAGTCACATGTTGCAGATGGCCGCAGCAATGCTGATTCTTGCCTGGCTAGTGACAGCGAATAGTTAGCATCGCGTCGAGGGATGACTTCTGGATCTCCACCTATTGGACCCTCGCGACCGGGCGAAAATGGGAGCCTTTTGCCCTGCTATTGAGAGGGAGGCAAAACTCAAATACTATAGGGACATCCTCCTTAGTCAGTTGGCCGCTGCCCATGTGCGGCATGTCCTTCCTATGAACAGGTCTGACTGGGGGGTCTTCAGCGCTCAAGTACTACTACCGCCGGGGCTGCCGGGGGAAGGTGGGGGGGTCGATGCAGTTAACAGCTCCATCAGCAGCAAACCTAAGTTCTGGAGTCACTGATGAGCAGCTTCTTCACTAGCCTAGTGTGGGGGCAGTCGCCAGCCAGCGCAGCAGCAGCAGCAGGGCCTGGAAGCAGACCCTGAAACCAACAGGTGGTGGCGCACTTGGATACCCACTCGCACCCCAGTTAGAAGATCGCACTATCTGATGCCGCCACCCGCCTGATGCACCCAATCTGTGGACAGTTTTCCATCTGCCACCAACCATCTTTACAGGGACTGGGTATTGCCACACACCTCCACACTCATTGTGTGCCACTGTGCTGACCTCATCGCTGACTTGCTGTGGCTGTGTCGTGACCCAACACTGTGTCATTGGTGTCAACTCTCTGGACCTCACTGCTGTTGCTCCTGCCCACCGTTTTTCACCTTCCACTTCTCTGTCATTGTGTCACCTCTGGTGGGCTCTACTCTGTTTTTGCCACTCCAGAATGTCATTGTGCATGCGCTGACCTCATGGCTGCTGCTGTGGCTGCTGCCGTGACCATCAACACTGTATCTTTGTCCAATCTGTTGCCTACTCTGTGTTTGCCACCTCCAGAATGTCATTGTGACCACTGCCTGACCTCATGCTGCTGCCTGTGACCTTCACTTCTCTGTCATTTTCCCTGTCGGACATTTCATGCTGCTGCTGTGGCGATGTGCCGTGACCTCCACCACTCTGTCATTGTGCCACTGTATGACCTCTGCTGCTTGCTGTGCTGGCTGCCCCCCCATGACCTAAACACTGTGTCATTGGCCACTGTCTGACTCATGTGCTGCTGTGGCTGCTGCCGTGACCTCACACTGTGTCATTGTCCACTCTGTGGCCTCACTACTGTTTTTTGCCCACCTCCAGAATGTCATTTGTGCCTATCTGCCTCTGACCTCTTGTGCTGCTGTGGCTGCTGCCGTGACCTCCACACTCTTCATTGTGACACCTGTCTAACCTCATGCTGGCTGCTGTGGCTGCTGCCCGTGACTACACACTTTTGTAATTGTCCAACTCTGTGGCCTACTCCTTGTTTTTGCTACACCTCCAAGAATTGTCATTGTGCCACTGCCCTGTACCTCATGCTGCTGCTGTGGCTGCTGCCGTGAACCTCCACACTATATCATTGTCCCACTTGTGGCCCTACTCCTGTTTTTGCCACCTCCAGAATGTCATTGTGCCCAACTGCCTGACCCTCATGCTGCTGCTTGTGGCTGCTGCCGTTGACCTCCACACTCTGTCATTGTGCCCACTGTCTGACCTCATGCTGCTGCTGGTGTGCTGCTGCCGTGAACCCATACCACATGTGTCACTGTGCCACTGTCTGACTCATGCTGCTGCTTGGGGCTGCTGCCATGACTCCAACACTGTGTCAATGTCCCACTCTGTGGCTACTCTGTTTTTTGCACCTCCAGAATGTCATTGTTGCCACTGCCTGACTCATGCTGCTGCTGTGGTGCTTCCCGTGGACTCCACACTCTTTCATTGTGCTCTGACTGACACTCATTGCTGATGTGTGGCTGCTGCCGTGACCTACAAAACTCTGTGTCATTTGTGCACTGTCTGAACTTCATGCTGCTGCTGTGGATCGCTGCCGTGACCTCCACACTCTGTAATTGTGCCACTGTTGACCTCACAGTGCTGCTGTGGCTGCTGCCATGACTACACTCTGTGTCATTGTCCCACTCAGTGCCTACTCCTGTTTTTGCCACCTCCAGAATGTCAAGAATGCATGTGCCATGTTGACCCTCATGCTGCTGATGTGGATGATGCCGTGACCTACACACTGTGTCATTGTGCCACTGTCTGACCTAATGCTGCTGCTGCTGTGACATTCACACTGTGTCATATTGCCACTGTCTGACTCTCATGCTGCTGCCTGTGGCTGTGCTTTGACCTACATGTACTCTGTCATTGTGCACTGTCTGACATTTCATGCTGCTGTTGTGGCTGCTGCCGTGAACCTTACACACTGTGTCACTGTGCCAATGTCTGAACCTCATGCTGCTTGCTGTGCTGCTGCCATTGACCTCCACACTGTGTCATTGTCCCACTCTGTGGACTACTCCTGTTTTTGCCACCTCCAGAATGTCATTGTGCCATTGCCTGGACCTCATGTGATAATGTGGCTGCTGCCCGTTGTCCTCCACACTCTGTCATTTGTGCCACTTCTGACCTCATGCTGCTGCTGTGGCTGCTGCATGACCTACACACTGTGTCATTGTGCCACTGTGCTGACCTCATGCTGCTGCTGCTGGCTCGCTTGACGTGACCTCGACAAGCTCTGTCATTGTGCCACTGTTTCTGACCTCATGCTGCTGATGTGGCTTGCTGCCATGACCCTAACACTGTGTCATTGTCCCACGCTCTGTGGCTACTCCTGTTTTTTGCCACCTCCAGAATGTCATCTGTGCCACTGTCTGAACTCATGCTGCTGATGTGGCTGATGTCGTGACATACACACTGTGTCATTGTGCCACTGTCTGACTCAGCTGCTACTGTGGCTGCTGATGTGACCTTACACATGTGTCATTGTGCCATGTATGACACTCATGCTGCTGCTGTGGCTGTGCTGTTGACCTACACACTTGTCATTGTGACACTGTCTGACACTCATGCTGCTGCATGTGGCTGATGCCGTGACCTACAAAATGTCATTGTGCCACTGTCTGACCTCATTGCTGCTGCGGTGGCGGCGCCGTGACCTACACACTGTGTCATTGTCCCACTCTGTGGCCTACTCCTGTTTTTCCACATTCCGAATTGTCATTGTGCCACTGTCTGACCTCATGCTGCTGATGTGGCTGCTGCTCTCCACTTAGGTGACTACACACTGTGTCATTGTCCCACTCACTGTGGCGACTCCTGTTTTTGCACCTCCAGAATGTTCATTGTGGCCACTGCATGACCACCCCTCATGCTGCTGCTGTGGCTGCTGCGTGACTCCACTACCTGTCAATTGGCCAAGGTCTGACACTCATGCTGCTGGCTGTGGCTCTGCCGTGAATACACACTGTGTCATTGTCCCACTGTGTGGCCTACTCCTGTTTTTGCCACTCCAGATCTGTCAGTGTGCACTGCTGACCTCATGCTGCTGCTGTGGCTGCTGCCGTGACCTCCTCCACTCTGTCATTGTGGCCACTGTCTGACCTATGCTGCTGCTGTGGCTGAGCAGTGACCTACAAAAATGTCTTGTGCCACTGTCTGACTCTCTTGCTGCTGCTGTGGCTGCTGCCAGTGACCTACACAATGTGTCATTGTCCCACTCTGTGCCTACTCCTGTTTTTGCAACCTCCAGAATGTCATTTTGTATTCTTGCCACTGTCTGACCTAATGCTGCTGCTGTGGTGCTGCCGTGGAGCACTACACACTGTGTCATTGTCCCACTCTGTGGCCTACTCCTGTTTTTGCCACCTCCAGATTCATTGTCCACTGCCTGACCTCAAGCTTGCTGCTGTGGCTGCTGCTGGACCTCCACACTCTTCATTGGCCACGGTCTGTCCTCATGCTGCTGCTGTGGATGCAGCCGTGTCCTACAACACTGTGTCATTGTCCCCACTCTGTGGCCTACTCCTTTTTTTGCCACCGCAGAATTTGTATTGTGCACTGCTGACCTCATGGCTGCTGCTGTGGATGCTGCAGTGACCTCACACTCTGTCATTGTTGCCACTGATCCTGACCCCATGTGCTGCTGTGGCTGGCTGCCTGTCCTAAAACCCCCACCCACAACTGTGTCAGTGTCCACCACTCTGTGGCCCACTACTCCTGTTTTTGCACTCCAGAAATGTTCTATTGTGCCCGGCGCACTTGCCTGTCCTCATGCTGCTGATGTGGCTGCTGCCCGTGACACATCCACACATATGTCAATTGTTCGCCACTGTCTGACCTCATGCTGCTGCTGTGGGTTGCTGCGTTGACCTACACACGGTGTCCACTGTGCCATGTACTGACCTCATGTGCTGCTGCTGGTGGCTGCTGCATGACCTCCACACTGTGTCATTGTCCCACTCTGTGGCCTCTCCTGTTTTTGCCACCATCCAGAATGTTCATTGTGCCCTACCTGACCTCCATGCTTGCTGCTGGGGCTGCTGGCCGTGACCTCCAACTCTGTCATTGTGCCACTGTTCTGACCTCATTGCTGATGTTGTGGCTTGCATGCCGTGACCTACACACTGTGTCATTGTGCCACTGTCTGACCTCTGCTGCTGCTGTGGCTGCTGACACGTGACCTCACACTCTGTCATTGGTGCCACTGTTGACATCATGCTGCTGCTGTGGCTGCTGCAATGACCTACACACTGTGTCATTGTCCCACTCTGTGGCTACTCCTGTTTTTGCCACCTCCAGAATGTCATTGTGACACTGTCTGACCTCATGTCTGCAGTGTGGCTGATGCAGTAAACCTAACACTGTTGTTCATTGTGGACACTGTATGACTTCTGCTCGCTGACTGTGGCTGCTGCTGTGACCTACACTCTCTGTCATTGTGCCACTGTCTGACATCATGCTGCTGTGGGCTGCGCCGTGACCTACAACCTAGTGTCCACTGTGCACACTGTCTGACCTCATGTGCCTGCTGCTGTGGAATGACTGCCATGTCCTTCCACACTGTGTCATGTCCCACTCTGTGGCACTACTCCTGTTTTTGCCACCTCCAGAAATGTCATTGTGCCGTCTGCTGACCTCATGCTGCTGCTGTGGCTGCTGCCGTGAACCTCCACACTCTGTCATTGTGCCACTGTCTGCACCTCATGCCGACGGCTGTGGCTGCTGCATGACCTACACACTGTTGTTCATTGTGCCACTGTCTGGCCTCATGATGCTCTGTGGCGCTGCCGTGACCTCCACACTCTGTCTTTGTGCCACTGTTCTGACATCATGTGCTGTCTGTGGCTGCTGCCGATGACCTACACACTTTGTCATTGTTCCCACTCTGTGGCCTACTCCTCTTTTTGCCACCTCCAGATGTCATTGTGCCACTGTCTGACCTCATGCTGCTGATTGTGGCGGATGTCAGTGTACCCTACCACTGGGTCATTGTGCCACTGTGGACCTCATGCTGCTTACTTGTGGCTGCTGTTGTGACCTACACACTGTGTCATTGTGCCACTGTCTGACCTCATGCTGATGCTGTGGCTCTGCATCTTGTGAACCTACACACTCTGTCATTGTGCATGGTACCTGACTCTCATGCTGCTGCTGTGGATGATGCCGTGACCTACAAAAAAATGTTCATTTGTGCCAATGTCAGACTCATGCTGCTGCTGTGGCTGCTGCCGGACCATACACACTGTGTCCATTGTCCCACGCTGTGGCCTACTCCTGTTTTGCCACTCCAGAAATGTCATTGTGCAACTGCCTGACCTCATTGCTGCTGCTGAGGCTGCTGCCAGCCCACCTGACATCCACACTGTTTCATTGTCCAACTCTGTGGCTACTACTGTTTTTGCCACCTCCAGAATGTCATTGTCGCCACTGCCTGACTCATTGCTGCTGCTGTGGCTTGCTGCCTGTGGACATCCACACTCTGTCATTGTTTATGCACTGTCTGACCTCTGCTGCTGCTGTGGCTGCCTGCAGTGACCTCCACACTGTGTATGTGCACACTGTCTGCACTCATGCTGCTGCTGTGGCAGCTGCCATGACCTCCACTACTGTGTCATTGTCCACTCTGTGGGCCTACTCATGGTTTTTTTGCACCTCACAGTATGTCATTCTGCACTGCATGACCTCATGCTGCTGCTGTGGCTTGATGCCGTGACCTCCACACTCTGTCCACTTGTGCACTGTCTGACCTCATGTTGCTGCTGTGGCTGCTGCAATGACCTCCACACTGTGTCATTGTCCCCACTCTGTGGCCTACTCTGTTTTTGCCCACCTCCAGAATGTCATTGTGCCACTGCCTACCTCATGCTGCTGCTGTGGGGTGCTGCCTGCCCAGTGACCTACCACACTGTGTCTCTGTCTGACCTCATGGTGCTGCTGTGGCTGCTGCCATGCCCTCCACACTGTGTCATTGTCCCACTCTGTGGCTACTCTGTTTTTCGCCATCCTCAGTATGTCATTGTGCACTGGCTGGACCTTATGGTGCTTGCTGTGGCTGATGCCGTGACCTACACACTGTGGTCACTGTGCCACTGCCTGGACTTCATGCTGCTGCTGTGGCTGCTGCCGTGACCACCACACTCTGTCATTGTTGCCACTGTCTCGACCTCATGCTGCTGCTGTGGCTGATGCCAGTGGACCTTACAACACTGTGTCAACTTGTGCCATCTGTCTGACCTCATTGCGCTGGGGGGGCTGTGGCTGCTGCCATGACCTCACATCAATGTTGCTCATTGTCCACTCTGTGGCCTACTCTGTTCTTTGCCACCTCCAGAATGTCCATTGTGCCACTGCCTGACTCCTCATGCTGCTGCTGTGGCTGCTGCCTAGCGTGACCTCATACACTCTGTCTTTGTCCACTGTCTGACCTCATGCTTGGCTGTGTGGCTGCTGACCGGGAACCTACTCACACTGTGTCATTGTGCACTGTTCTTACCTATGTGCTGCTGTCGGCTGCTGCCGTGACACTCCCACACTCTGTCACTAATGTTGCCACCTGAGCTTCAGCTTTGTTTTTTTTCCAGCTTTCGCTGGCATGACTTATCAAGCAACAATTTCCCGCTTCAGTGTTTCTTGGTAAGTTTTGCTTTTAGTGCCAGGGAATTTTTATAGTGAAGCGATTCTAAGAGCGGGGCGGCGTCATCGTGAGTTGGTACTACTAAAATACAACATTGTGATGAAGACCAACCAAGCTCCCTCTGAATTTTTATGCATGCACAACGTTCTACAGCACCCTGCAGGCTCTGTGCAGCTGAAATAGCTGTTTTTATGTGATTAGTCCCGATGAAATTCGGAACGAAGTTATTTTTGACCGTGAAATTCGGCAAAGTGAACGAAACGAATTTCGGGAAATTCGCCCATCTCTAATCAACACATTCGAAATCTGCAGTTACAGATTTTGCCGTACATCAGTTTTATGCATCAAATACATAAAACTAGACTTTCATTTTTTCATATTTTGATTCCTGAGGTCAATACAGAAAATCTGCAAATAATATGCAATGTATCCACAGCACAAATTGACATGCTGCGGGTCATTTTCCATGCAGATTCCACATGGATTTATTCTGCAGCATGTGAATGAGATTCCTTAAAATCTCATTCACTTTCCTGCTACTGTAATACACTGTGCACTTCTGTATGCTAATTCCCTGTGGAAAATTCACAGTGTATTTACTACATGTGAACATACCATAAAAGTGTATAGTGTCTAATAAACAACGAAAGGACCGTGAAATAAAACCCTTTCATACTTGATATTGATGGCCTAGTGTTGGGAGGCTTTTCGAGGTTTCCTATGTCTGCTTTCAGAAAATATGTGCACAGAGTATATATTTTTTTTATTTCTTTTATAACTCAAGCTATATGTGTGTATATTAAACGCATTAAAATTGTCCTCATGGCAAATGGGTAACACGGGTTGTTCACCTTGGTAAAAAGTTATTACAAGAGCTCCAGGGCCCCAAGTAAAATAAAAAAATGGATTTTCTCGAGTATATGCCAACCCAAATATAAGCCGAGGCACCTAATTTAACCATACAAACTGGAAAATGTATTGACTCAAATATAAGGGAAATGCAGCAGCTACTGGTAAATGTTAAAAATAAATAGGTAGGCAATAGGGTTCCCAGTATAGACAGATAGGTAATAGGGCCCCCAGTATAAATAGGTAGCCGTTATCAGTACTCTGCAGAGCAGGGAGCACTCAGCTATTGCTCTCTGCTCCGTGAAAGCTTTAACTGTATGTGCATCCAGAGGACACACATCCAGTTGAAGAGACCATCGATGTTCCAGACCCACGGCAGCAGCCTGAAACCTAGCGAGGTTTGTGGCACCGGCTCCCTGTGGCAGCGGGCCCTGCTGTGTCAGCTTTTTCAGCATAAAAAAAAGAAAAGGTTGGCTTATACTCGAGTATCTATGGTATACTCCCTTTCGCCGATTCCAGTAAAGCGTGTCTTCAGTCTTCTGTTGATATAACATCACTTTTGAAAAGGGACATCATCTCTGCGGTTGCTGATTTGATGCAGAGGTCAAGTGCCCTTAACATCACTGTTCAGAGCTGTTCACTTATGAATAGCAATGTAAGTTAGAGGTGTGTGACCAGTGCAGCCACTCAGAGGCCGTAGCAATGACGTCCGTGTTTGGAAGTGCCATTGTGTCAACAATAATATTAATACCTACGGTATTTAGCCATATAAAACATCTGCATCCAGTCTGATGGCAACTTTGGGATCAGGATTGATATCTTCCTATGGGCAAATTGGTTATTGCATTATGGTTCAAAAAATCTTTAACAATACGGTTAAAAGCTCCCTATCCCCATCCTTTTATCCACATTTTTCCCACATTTTGGTTGAACTTGATGGACACATCCTATTTCAACCCCACTATGTAACAAAATACCGCTGGTACTGAGGGAAGGTGAGGATAACTTTTTATTTTATTTTACTTGGGCCCTGCACCTTTTCAAATAACTACTTACCGAGTTGGACAACCGCTTTAAAGGGTTATTCAGCTTTATAAAGCTGTGTTCACACTGCATAAAAAGGATGTACTTTAAAGGGATGTCTGGGCCCTAACATTGCTCATTTGTCCATCGTATGAGTAAAAATCAAAGCTAAGACTTTTACTTACCACCTGGATGCTCCCGTCCCCTCCCGGCTGTCCGTTCAACCAAGAAGTAAGTAGTGAACGTTCATCATTCACGTGACAGGTGCAGCCAATCACAAGCCACAACGTCACCTACATGTGACCTCTGTGCCCTGTAATTGGCTGCAGCTGTCATATGAATGAAGACCTTTCACAGCTTCAGCGGCAGATGGAATGGAAGCCGAGGGTGAATGGGAGCATTCAGGAGGTAGGTATGAAGTTTCTCTTCTTTTTCTACTTATACCCTTACAGACAAATGAGCAATGTTAGTCGGTGCTTCCATATCTTCAGCCTCATTAGATGAGTTTAATTTTGAAAAGTATTTGGATGACATGGAGCAGGCAAAGCATTATCGGAGGGGAAAATATTCTGCTCCGATATCAAACAGATTGACCAGTTTTCAGCAAAATTCTTCACTTGCTTTCAAAGAAGTAGAAGAGTTCAACTGTTCATCAGACCTGACTGTGCAGGAGGCAATTCCTTTTTACCCTGAGATTGTTAGAGATGTTGCCTATGTGGTCACCGCTTTGCCACCAACCCAAGTTAGTGTAGAGAGGCTGTTCTCTAGGCTGGAAATAATGTGATCAGATGTGAGGTCATCTATGAAGGATCTGATGGAGGCAATACTATTTCTCAGAACAAACTCACTCCACGATTGTTATTCAGTGTCTTTTTGTTGAAAACTGTTTTTTTCCCACTTACTGCAGCATTTTTTATATTTACTGTTTTTTGTGTTCTTATCTTATATCCAATTATCCAATAAATATATTTTACACCGACAAGCAAAAGGGTAACAATGTTTTGAACTTTTGACTTTAAGGCCCCATATCTCATATCCACTACAGCTTTGAACATGAGACTCCCATCATTTTATAGACAATCATCTTGGCTATTTCATACATAACTTTGACCTCCAACTATTCAGCTATTCAGATTCTTGTCGTGTACCTGCATTGCTCCTAGTGGTCGGACAATCTTTTTCTTCTTGTATACTACAAATTAGAACCTGTTCTCACATTCCCTAACAGCTCGGTGTGTTATTAGGAGGATTCCCAAATGAAAGGTCACTGGTTTGAGCAGCCATGAAGAAGATTTCCCAAGAGAAGAGGAACAGCATCATCCAGCTCAATGATAGCAGTCTCTTGGCCAAGGAAATTGCCAAACTGCATCATGTGAGGACATGGCAGCTGGAAGAATATGAAATGAAGTTCATCCAATCAAAAGCCAAGAGGTGGATGACCAAGCAAAATATCAGAGTCAACATGTCAGCTCATTAAAAGGTCTATCCGTTCTGGCGCGACAGAAACGGCGGTGGAGGTAGCTCATATGCTTCGTAAGAGTGAGATCACAGACGTCCATGTAAGCACCATGCAACATGCATTACACAGGTCTGGAATGAGGGCCTGAAAAAAGGTGAAGAAGCCTTGACTTCAGTCTCGTTATAAGAAGCTTCTGTTCAAGTTTGCAAAAAAGTATAAAAAATGGAAGATTGGAAATGGGTTATTTGGAGCGATGAGATGAAAGTCAATAGATCGGACTCTGATGAAGGCAAATGGGTCTGGAAGAAACAAATGGGTGCTAACGGATCAAGAAATTGAAGAAACTGTCAGGTTTGGTGGAGAAAAAAGAAGCCCAAAAAATAGAATTTACAAAAAAAAAAACCCTTTAGGGCCTTACTAAAATATAACCTTTAATGGATCTATTTAAAAAAAAACTATAGCACACACTTAGTCAAATAATAAACGGTGACATACAATAGTCAAACCTATTCTCAGGTATTCCTTTTATTATTAGTACCAATCATCCATGAACCCATAAGTACAGGGGTAGAAATATAGTATTATTACTCACAGCTAATTAACAATATATACAATAAACGAGTATGAGTATTGTTACTCACAGTTAGTTGACCCAAATGCAAATACTTGTCACTCATGGTATGAAGAGCCTGGATAACAGCATATATCAGATTCCCTTAAAGAGGACCTATCACCATTGAACATACTAAGCTGTCTTACAGAGTGAAGGATGTAAATATAGCAAAACATAAAAAAAGTTACCTTTGGCAGCATAATCACCATAATTACAGTCATTATGTAATGTGAGAATTAACAGGTAAACAGCTAATGGGAGCGGCCATCTTGCGAATGGCAGTTCAACACTCTATGCCTATAACGGCCACGTCCACACATTCCAAGTTTGTATGTGCCAGCATTCCATGCTTGTATGCACTGCAGTCATGGCTGTAGGAGCTCTTTAGCAACAGTCTTCTTTTTTTGCTTTTTAATTTTATCCCAGTGTTAGTAATGGAGAGGCAGACACCTATATTCGTAATGCTGGGGCTTGGTGTCAGACAGCGTTATTTTATGTTACTCCAATGTTGATATTAACCATCTCTCCCTGTCAACCTAGTACCCAGCGCCACAAGGGTACTGGGAAGAGCCTGGTTACTGTCAGGAATGGAACTTATTCTGCTCAGGGCATTTTCAATCCTCATACTCTCAGGCTATGTCTACATAGCATAGAAAACTGTCAGATTTTTGGCGATTTCAGTATTTTGAATCCGCCGGAAAATCTGACGGTACCCTGTGCTGCATAGACAGCAATGAAGAATCTATGCTGTAGTCTATACAACACAGGTTTTTTTACCATCAGGTTTAAAATCCAGCAGAATATGGCACATGTTGTATATTCTGCCGGATCCTGCATATATTTGCCATCAGCTCTGTACATTGAATATAAGGGACTGACGGCAAATCCGAAAACCAACCGTCTTTTTTGCACAAATCGGGCTTTGGAAGGTATTTTGTCATAAGCTGTGTGCACATAGTCTCATTCTGTCCATACCCTTTAGCTAGCCCCCAGTAGGTAGGTACTCACCTTTCGACGCTCCCTCGGTGAGTCTGCCTGTTCTTGGGCCAAACCCTGGTGCATTAGGCTTGGAGCCTAGGACAGGAAGAAGCGCATGTGGCGCGATGACGCCACTGTCACTTCATTGCTCTGCCTGCACAGCAATGTATGGGGCAGGGAGTGCACAGCTTTCATCTTTCAGCTGTTCATCTGAATTGTATGCTTATCACAAGGACACACATACAATTCAGATACCTTAAATGGCAGAAAGAGCAGGCCTGTAGCCTACACTTTCTGCCATTGTTGTGAAGCAAGGGGGCTGCAGCTGCCAGCAGCCACAGGCCCGCCTTGCTTTACAGTGTGTCAGTTCCCCACATGGCAGTACTGGCTCTACCGCCCTAACAGCAGCCCTGTTCAAGGCATATGCCCCGGATCACCAGGACATGCTTCCACCCACCCAAAACAGCCCCTAGATTCCAAGATTGTCCCACAGGATCTCGGACGGTGCATACTTACCAAGCATGCACAGTCACAATGAACATACGTGCATGTACGCAAACGTGCTCACAGTCCTACACCAACTACCTACCTGCATGAACACACATACACAAACTCACTACACTCACACACTAAGGGAGAAATGCATGAACGGGGCTGCACAATTATTCTGGCATGTCAAAAACCCGGCATAGCCCTATTTAATAGATGTATAAACAGTTGTACATCAAACTTTGGCGCATTCTGTGCTAGCCACAGCACTTTTGAACTTGCCAAATTTGTTGAGGCGTGTTAGGGGTTAGTCACACCAGATTTGTATGATTAGACATATTTATGAATGTGGAGCACCTAAAGTAGGAGCATAACTGTCAGGACAAGGCAGACCAAGTTCAAAGTGGTCTGCCTGAGCCCAAAGTTATCTTAAATGAACGAAGAATGTCAATAGGCAAAAAATATCCATTATTTCCAAAATAATATCCCTAAAGTAATAAAAACTAAGATTATAATAATTATAAAAATATATAAAATTAGGTCATATAAAATGAATAAAAATGTACATAATCTAAAATTAATATAAAAATTGACAAAATAATTAAACAATATAGCATGTAGGAGTTAGCGTTGTATTATCAGTGATTAGATTCATATCACAGCAGGCTACAAATAACATAAAAGGTGTTCAAATAGCATGTCATTGAATAGAAACTATCCTAGTGATCTTGTTTGGTGCAATTGAAGTCCCAGTGAGACCTCGGGTGACAGCTACTGCCATATGTAGAATACAGGCTTATATCAACAAAATAAAATTTCAAAGTATCAAACATATAATTAAAATGTGTTTCATTTAATTTTTTCATAATGGAAGATCAAAAAATTAGAACAAAAAAAATTTTCCTAAAAGATTTCTACAGCATACAAAAACTGGACCTACTTTACATTTGAAAATTTTTTATTAAAATCTGAAGTATAAAAAATATATATTTTGTAAGATTTTAAATTAGAATAAAAACAAAAAAAGATTTTTTTCTTATAGTTTTTGCATTAGAAATTCATCTTAATGAACTGCTTTATTCTCTATAGACAAGAACAGAAAGGCTCTGTCCACACTGCACATGATTACGATCATATCTCCGGCGCTTTTCGTTTTTTAAGCGCCGGAGATACGATCGTCAGTGCGGTGCCATAGACGGCAATAGAAAAGACGAGTTGCTGTCTACACAGCTCGTCTTTTCTCTGCACCGTCTTTCCGGGCCAGCGGCGTATTATACAACATGTTGTATAATACGCCGGTGCTTCTCGTCTTCTTGACATCTTCCCATACAATGCTATTGTATGGGGGGCGTCGGGAAAACGAGAAGCAACCGCGGCTTTTGCACAAAGCGTGACAAAAGCCGCGGTCCTGCATCAGAGAAAGAACGGCCGCTTTAAGGGACGTTTTTTCTCTGATGCAGTGTAGACATAGCCTAAAGGTCAATCATACTTTAAAATGTTTCTGTTTCTACTACCTCATAATGCCTCCCTGCTACAAAAGTATCAGTGGTTAGAATGTTGCAATAGATAAGTAGCTATTAGGGTGCTTTCACATGGAGCATTATTGGTGCTTTTTTTTGCAGAAATGCACAGCATTAAGTGCTTCGTGTGAAAGCACCTAGGGTATGTTGACATGGCATCTTGAAACATGTAGCTGTGTGTGCTGCAAGACGCTGTGTGATAGGGTATGTTCACATGGCTTATTTTCGCACGTAATTGCACGCGCATTTCGCCACGTCTTGCGCTTTATATGCGCCAAAATGCGCGACACAGTTATGGTAATTTGTAGATCTCATAGAGAGCTATGAATTCTGTGTCGTCTCCCTACGTGTATAAAACGATTGTATCGTACGCCTGATGAGAGAAGTGACATGTCAATTGTTTGCAGTGCTTACGCACCGCTGACAATGCATGTCTATGGGACCGCCCCCCCATGCTTTGGAATTATGTGCTGATCAGCGCGTGTTTCCAAAACACCCGGCGTATTGTAACGTGTATTGTGGCCGCAATACGCCGTGTGAATATACCCTTAGAAGAACGTGCTGCTCAGCGCCTTCTTTTAAAGTTCAGGTAATCATAGCTCTGTATGAGAACTAAGATAACCTTAGTTAGAGGATGTATTTCGAGGCGCATTGCAGCGCAATTATACCCCGAAATATGACCTGAAAGACGCTGTGTGGACATAGTCTTACTGTCAATCATAAGAACTGTCAGTTAAGAACTGTAACATTTGTACTCTAACTACTGAACTATAGAGAAGAGTGCAATACATCGAATTGATTTTCTATAGAGAAATTAATGTTAAGGTTAAAATTTCGTTCTGATTTTCATATTTATCTTTTTTTAAGGTAGTGCTGTATCGGTTTTATATTTCTATAGTCTTTAAATTATTATTAATTATATAATTTTATGTTATTTAATTGCAAATTAATTATATAGTAATTAGACATTTTATATTATATAATGTTATATTAAATTATATGGCTAGTGTGACAGAACTTCACTTTATTATTTTGTTAAAGCAGAGGCTCTGTTGTCAGCACATCAATCCTTTTTGCTTTCTCAAGACTCGGTGGGTCAAAAGCAAATTGAGGATTTGTTACAACCAACAGAGGGCGCTGTGGGCTTCTCAGCCCCTTTCCCATAATGCCTTGTGATATGCAGATGCTAAGTAGAGGGCGAAAAGGCAAAACAAAAACTCTACAAGCTGTTCGTTCGGTGCTCTCCTTAAGGAGAGATCTTCCCTTCCTGAGCTACCCGATGCCTCCCACACAGCCAGCCAGTATCTTCTCTACTCTGCACGGAAGAGGGACAAAAATCCCGAAACAGCGTTGTCTGTAGAGGAGAGATACTGGCGTGGCTAGTTCTCAAGACTCGGTGGGTCAAAAGCAAATTGATGATTTGTTCCACCCAACAGAGTGCGCTGTTGGCTTCTCAGCCCCATTCCCATACTTCCTTGTGATATGCAGATGCTAATTAGAGGGCGAAAAGGCAAAACAAAAACTCTACAAGCCGTTCGTTCGGTGCTCTCCTTAAGGAGAGATCTTCCCTTCCTGAGCTAACAGATAAGAGAAAGCAAGTGCGGCCGCTCTGTGGACTTTGTTTGTTTAGCTTTACTATGTAGAGTGTGTGTGTGTGTATGGGGAGGGGGGGGTGACAGTGCAGAGCTGGGTGGCAGACCACATACACTGACTCAATTGTCAATGTTTGAGGTGCTACTTGAATTATAAAGCTGCCATCTGTATCTGCATTGTTAGAGACATCGTTGTAGCCGCAGTTTTGTGATTATGAAGAATACTACAAAGAGGTATTAACCCCTTAACGACCGCGCACCGTCTTTTGACGGCGGCCGGTGCGGGTCGTTCGTCTGCAGCGACGTCTTTTGACGTCGCTGCAGACATCGGGGTTTGCGGCGCCCGGTGCCGCAGCTGCGCTGGGATCGGGCTGAACTACACAGCCCCGATCCCAGAGCATGTCCTGCAGGCATCGGGGAGCGGAGGAAACCTCCGCAACCCGATGCTTTAACCCTTTGATAGCGGCGGTGCGTTACCGCAGCGCAATCAAAGGGATCCCCTGCTCTGTCGGGTGATCGGAACACCCGGTGACCCGACAGAGCCCGGGGAACGGCTGCACAGTCAGCTCTGGGGACCTAGCGTGGCCCCAGAGTTGTCTGTGTATGAAGCCAGTGACTAGGATGCACTGTGTGCTGTCCTAATCACTGCCTGTGTCAGACTGACACAGATTAGCATGTATTAGCATATATGAATATGCTAATACATTACTAAGTGTAAAAAAAAATTTAAAAAAAATGTTAAACAGTTCTCCCTTCATGGGAGTCAAAAAAAAAGTACAAAAAAAAAACATAAAAAGTGTAAAAAAAAAAGAATAAAAAAATAAATAATAAAATAAAAATAAATATTTAATACAAAATAATTGTACATAAATTACACGCACAAAAAAACCTACACATGTTTGGTATCCACACGACCGTAATAACCTGTAGAATTAATCTAACAAGTTATTAAGTGTGAAATGTTAATGGTGTAAAAAAAAAAATGAAAAAAACAAAAAAAAATTTTGGAAAAAAATAAAAAAAAATACTGCAATTATTTATAAGTGTACTTAAACTATTCCCTTATAAAGTACAACTTGTCTTGAATAAAACGAGGCCTCATCCAACTGCGTCATTGAAAAAATAAAAAAGTTACAACTGTTTAAATGCAAGGAGGCCAAAACTAAAAAAATGTTCTGGTCATTAACTACTTTTCAGGCGTTCGGCTTAAGGGGTTAAAGGTGTATTTTATGCTGGACATAGAATATAGAGGAGCTGGTATTATCCCTATATTACTTGTCCTGCATAAAATACATTTTAATACCTCATTGTAGTATTCTTCATAATCATAAAGCTGTGGCCACATCCACTTGTCTTATCAAAGCAGCGCTGAATATGCTCAGCGCTGCACATTGGTGATAATGGGAATATAATGTATTGTTGAATAATATACTATATACCTCTATCACTAACTAATACCATACATGCCAACTCTCCCGTTTTTGGCGGGGGGGTCCCGCTATTTGGGGTCCCCTCCCGCCCTCCCGGGGGAGTTGGCATTCCTCCCGCCGCCTGCAGGCGGCGGGGGTCCTTTAAATTACCGCGGCGCAAGAGTAGCGCTGGGGCGCTACTCGTGCGCCGCCGGCCCGCTCCGACAGGCGGGTGAAGCGGCCGCAGCGGGCGCGCACCCGCCCGCGGTCTCACTGTGCGGTCTCCTCCCTCCTCCCCCTGTATGTACGGCGCCGGTGTGTGCGCCGCACATACAGGTCAGCGGGGCAGGGGGAAGTGACGCGCGTCTGCAGGGGAGTGACGCGCGGCTGCTCTCACTTCCCCCTGCGCCGCTGAAGAGATCGGGCAGGAGCTGGCCGCGCTGCAGGAGCCTGGTAAGGTAAGTGGATTTTATTATTTTATTTTTATTAGCTTTAGGGGGCTCTACCTGGCTAACAGAGAGGGCAACTACCTGGCAACAATGGGGGCAACACCTGGCAACAATGGGGGCACTACCTGTCAACAAAGGGGGCACTACCTGGCAACAAAGGGGGCACTACCTGGCTAACAGATGGGGGCACTACCTGGCTAACAGATGGGGGCACTACCTGGCAACAGAGGGGTACTACCGGGCAACAGATGGGGGCACTACCTGGCAACAGAGGGGACATCTACCTGGCAACAGAGTGGACATCTACCTGGCAAACAGATGGGGACATCTACCTGGCTAACAGATGGGGGCACTACCTGGCTAACAGATGGGGGCACTACCTGGCAACAGAGGGGACATCTACCTGGCAACAGAGGGGACATCTACCTGGCAACAGAGGGGGCACTACCTGGCAAACAATGGGGGCACTACCTGGCAAACAATGGGGGCACTACCTGGCAACCAATGGGGCACTACCTGGCAAACAATGGGGGCACTACCTGGCTAACAGATGGGGCACTACCTGGCAACAATGGGGGCACTACCTGGCAACAATGGGGGCACTACCTGGCTAACAATGGGGGCACTACCTGGCTAACAATGGGGGCACCTACCTGGCTAACAATGGGGGCACCTACCTGGCTAACAATGGGGGCACCTACCTGGCTAACAATGGGGGGCACCTACCTGGCTAACAAAGGGGGGCACCTACCTGGCTAACAAAGGGGGGCATCTACCTGGCTACAAATTTGGCTCTACCTGGCTACAGAGGGGGCATCTACTTGGCTACAAGGGGGCATCTACCGGCCTGTAAGGGGCACTACCTGGTTATGGGGGGGCTACTACCTGGCTATAAGGGCATCTACCTGGCTTTCTTCCAAAGCCGTTATGCAGTTAGGTGGAGTGGGTGTGGCTTTTTTGAAGGGGCGTGGCATACCGACAAGATGGGCGTGTCCATGCAAATTTTTGCCGCGACGCCCACTGAAGTCTCCTGCTTTTTCATTTTCAAAAGTTGCCAACTATGACTAATACACCTATGGCTACAAGATCTGCTTAGAACAGAAGAGCGGTGGGCGCATATCTGAAACCTTATCACTCCTTCTGCTCTTTTGTGAGGATTGTAGATAGAGGTTTATTAGTAAGTGAGAGAGATGTATAGTATATTAATAGTGCATTATATCCACAGTATCACTAGTGTACAGCACTGAGCTTATTCTGTGCTGTACTGCTTAGACACAGTTTACAAACATCGATGTTCTGATAAACTTCTGCCTGTCATAGCAGTGGGGGAACATTTGACACCTTATAGCATGCGCTGCTCCTGTTCTTTGTAGGGATGATAGCCAGAGGTTTATCAGAAAATAATAGAAGGGTTAAAGTATATTACTAATAATGCATTATATCCCAGTATTAGCAGTGTGCAGCCCTGATCTCTTTCAGTGCTGGGCAGAGTAGAAACATTGTTGCAGCTGCCAGCTGTTTGTTTAGTGAAGGGTACTGTGTATGAACCATCTTCTCTTGTGTTTTCTGCAGGGCAGAGAGGGCTTGCTGGCAGTATGCCTATACTCCATACCCTACTAACAATACATATTTGAATGATTCCTAAACTATTATTTTGTGATAATAAACTGACGGCTGCTGCTGCTGCTACAATCTCTCTCCCCTGTGCAGCGCTGAAGGAGCAGAGCGCTGCACAGTACAAGCAATAGGGCTTGGAGCTCAGAATCAGGAGGACTGAGTCTCCCATCGTGCATTGCGTGTGACGTAATGGGCGCAAGGGATGCTGGGAATCATATGTGATTCCCTGGAGGCGACTTGGAGCTGAAGTCGGCACGTGTACATACAGTTCTCCAGACCTGAGGAGAGCTTTTAAACAGTTATGTGTCCTACTTTTTAAATGAGTTATATTGGAAAAGTTTATTATTTTTACATTTGCCTTTCATAGCAAATGTAAAAAATTTGGTGATAGGTACTCTTTAAGCTCACCCTACACTAGTCCCTGTTGTAAGACGGAGTTTTCATCCCAAAAGGCCCGGCCCCATCCCTCGGTGGCTAACCCTTTACACAAAAATTCAATCTATAATAAGGAATACCAGTTTAAGACAATAAGATAAAATACCACATCCCGATGCATGTCCCCCCTTTTTAGATGTAAGGGGGGTGTTTTTCAATGATGATGTATTGATCATCAATACATCATCATTGAAAAACACCCCATTGTGGGTTAGATATGTGAGCCACATTGTGTACCCTCTGAGGTATAGTTATAGTTTTTTTTTTAAATAGATCCATTAAAGGTTATATTTTAGAAGGGCCCTAAAGGTTTTTTTCAGTGAATTCAGGTCTGGTGGAGGAAACCAGATGATATGGTGTTGTTTCACAGCCAAAGATGTTGGATATTTGACCTGAATTGATGTTTATCTCAATGCTGAGCTATATATTAGTATCCTACAAGATGATTTACTTCATACACTCGAGTACTATGGGTATAAAAAAGACGACATAGTGTTCCAGCAGGACAACGACCTGAAGCAGACGTCAAGGTTGGAGAAGGAATGGTTCAATGACAATGAAGTAGAGTTGCAGTTTTGGCCTCCGCAGTCCCCAGACTTCAACCCAACTGAACACTTATGGGTAGAATTGAAGAAAAAGCTGTATTCATACCCAAGTCCAATATGCACCAACATTGGGAACATATAGAAGAGACCTGGGATCAGAATTTGGTCAAGACATGCTTGAATCTGATCCAGAGCATTCCCAGAAGGATTTGGGCAGTGCTTAAAGCCAAAAAGTGGATTTAACAAAATAATAAAAATTAACATTTTGTAACAGTGCAGTTACATGACAATAATCTGCAGAACTAAGCAGATGCTAAATACTTGCAAGTCAAATTTATGTATAAGATAGGCAAGATGACTGTATATAAAATTACAGTAGCCTCATGTACAAAACTGTAGTGGATGGTGAAATATGGAGCCTGCAAGTCAAAAGTTCAAAACATTGTTACCATTTTCCTTGTCAGTGTATGTTCTACCTAAATAGCTTGATTATTGTATCATAAGGTGATAAAAAGTCTGATGTTACCATTTTACCACAGTAAAGTTATCGCTTAAACATGAGCCATGTATGAGGGAGACAGGAGTCGGAGTCAGATAAATTGAGGAGTCGGAGTCGGGCTTACTGACTCCTCAGCACAAAGCTGAGGTTGGTTTCTTATTCACCAATTTCTTATTCGCAGGAAATTATCTTTTTTGTTTTTTAAAAGGATAATGAATAGGAAAACTTATCAGCTTAATAAATGTCATTACAGTGATGTGGACCAAGGAGAAACCAGCTGAAACCAGCTTGGAAAACACTAACAGCTGGCATAAAATAGGCGTCCAGGCAGAAACCTAAAACTAACATTCAAAGGGTTAAAATGACTTTGGGACACTGATCCCACAGTACCATCACACTAAGAGGAATGTGCCACATCAAATTCAGTTTATTCCAGCCTGGTCAAAAGTGGTTCTGGACATTAAAACTGGCATTAAAATGGGCAGACGGGCAGTTTTCATTGATTTGAATAAGTAACTGGTGTTTTTAAAGGGTTAAATCAATTTGGTCCTCTGATCCCACACTGCCATTACACTAAGAGGGACGTCCCACATCAAATTCAGTTTAGTCTAACCTGGCCCAAAGTGGTTCTGGGCATTAAAACTGGCATTAAACTGGGCAGACAGGCAGTTTTCAATGATTTGAATAAGTAACTGGTATATTTAAAGGCTTAAATCACTTTGGGTCAATGACTCCACAGTGCCATCATATCAAGAAGGATGCCCCACATCAAATTCAGTTTAGTCCAGCCTGGCCCAAAGTGGTTCTGGGCATTAAAACTGGCATTAACGTCGGTAGATGGGCAGTTTTCATTCATTTGAATAAGTAACTGGTGATTTTAAATTGTTAAATGACTTTGGGGCATTGAATTCACACTGCCCTCACATCATTAGGGATGCCCCACCTCAAATTCAGTTTAGTCCTACCTGGCCCAAAGTGGTTCTGACCCTTAAAACTGGCATTACACTGGGCAGACGGGTAGTTTTCATTTATTTGAATAAGTAACTGGTGTTTTTAAAGAGTTAAATGACTTTGGGCCACTGATCCCACAGTGCCATCATGTCAAGAAGGATGCCCCACATCAAATTCAGTTTAGTCCAGCCTGGCTCAAAGTGGTTCTGGGCATTAAAATTGGCATTTAATTGATTTGAATATGTAACTGATATTTTCACTAGAGCCACTGATTTTACCGTAAAGCTATGTCGGATTTTCAGTGGATTCAGTATTTTGAATCCTCCAAAAAACTGATAGTACCCTGTGCTTTACAGATAGCAATAAAAAATATGTGCTGTAGTCTACACAGCACAGATTTTTTTAAATCTGGCAGAATATGCAACATGTTGTATATTCCGCAGGATTCTGCCGGATTGCCGTCGGATTCCCGTACATTCAAGACATAGCCTAATATAACAATTAGGCCATGTCTGCACAGCTCTGGTTTCTGGTTCATTTTTCCAAGTATTCAGTATGTAGAATCCGCTGAAAATCCGACTGTAACCAGCGCTGTAGTCTACACAGCACAGATATTCTATTGTCAGATTTGTACACCTCTGGCCTATGTTCTATCTTCCTATGGCTTCCCACACAGTCAATATACTGGATCGGTGGGAAATACGACCGTGGTTTTCTATGCAAACCCACGGCAAAAAACCGCAGTACAGCAATGTTAAAATGCAGTCAGATTTTTTACAGTAATTTAACAAGCTGTGTACACATAGGCTTAAACTCAGTTTATTTCAGTCTGGCCCAAAGTGGTTCTTGGCATTAAAAATGGCATTAATGAAACACTACCATCAAAAGTTTTCTTTTCACATATTTTCAAGATTGTTTTTGAGTGATATTTTTCATAATTTGTTAAATTTCCTCTAAGGGCAAGACTTCCTGGCTTTTTCCCTGACTTTTCTGTGAGCTCTGGTAGCAGCATTGAGAGGATTGATTTATGGTTCTTCTTTCAGACTATGGCCATGAGTTGTACTATTAGACATTACCTAACAAGTGGGAAGAAAATCCCCTCCCCAGTGCAGAAAAAGTTCACCCTATTTTCCTTTCATGTGTTATATCTGCTCCAGTATAATCTTATTGTGGAGAGAACAATAGAGCAATCACTGTGTCACTACCTTGTATTTTTAATGAGACTCTACAGAGATAAGTAACAGCTGAAGTAAAGTGAGATTAATCTGCCCTGCCATACTAAAAAAATTATTTAGAGAAGGACATTTTATATGTAATTTTTACTTGCCAAAATAAAAAATTAGCAAAAAATGTAAAAATATATAGTTTTCCAGAAATATTGTTTTTAACAAAAATACTCCTTTCTGATGGCAGTGTGACTTTAAAGTGGGCAGACAGGCAGCTTTTACTGATTTGAATAAGTAACTGGTGGTGTCAAATGGTTAAATGACTTTGGGCCACAGATCTCACACTGCCGTCACACCTATAGGGATGCCCCACATAAAATTCAGCATAGTTGTCATGATCATGCCAGAAAGAACCCCAGCTTTGAGTTCTGGTCGCCGGCCACGGCCGTTGCGACGTAAGCCGTGGTTTTTGACATAGTGTTTACATTTTTGTTCACTAGTGTGAACTGGGTTTTCTTCCCTTCTATCTTGATTGATTCCTGACCGACGCCTAGGCCAGGAATCTTCCAGCACTCCACGGGTTAACCTGGCTCCTTGATCCTGGTGATTGACAGCTCTTCCTTCCTATCTGGTCTTCTGTTTCTTCCTCCTATTGCCTTTGTCCTTAGTTCTCCTGGAAGGTATTTAAGGGCTCTTCTGTCTCCTCTCTTTGCTGGTTATACTGGTCCTTTTCTGTCTGTTACTTACCTACTCTATTCTGTGCCTCCCTGGTTACCTTACTTTGCTTGGATCACGTTTATTCTTCTGCCTTCTGACTTTGTACTGCGTTCCCGATAGTTACCGACTTGGCTTGCTTGACGTTCCCATATTATGTTTGTATTGTTTTGTCTGTGTCTTGTGTTTTCACACTATTCAGTATAGTGCTCAGTCTTCTGGTTGGGGCCGACCTATTAAGGAGTCGGGCACCCCAAAAGGCAGGGACAGGGGTGGGACCAGTGTCAGGGCCTCACACTGTCTGTGTCTGTTTGTGCGCCCCTGACGGGTCCCTTACATTATAACCAGCCCATACCCAAGTCAACTCTCCCGGCGATTCAATATGAGTACCGGCCTGTCGGTCACTGATCGCTTGGACGAGTTGGCAACTCAGCTTTAGAGCATGGCGGGGCTTATTAATCAAGTCTCGCAGCGTCTGGATACCATAACTAACCCAGGACCCAGACTTTCTGCCCCGTCTGTGTCCCTACCTGCCCCTATGTTTGTGGATTCTAACGTCTGTTATAAATCTAAGATGCTTCTACCTGACCTCTTTGATGGGAATCCTGACAGGTCCCAAACCTTCAGGGAATCTTGTAGTTTATTTTTTCGCTTCAATTATTTTCCCACTGAGGCTGAAAGAGTGGCAGTTGTTGTGTCTCTCCTCCAGGGCCCACCTCAGGATTGGGCATTAGCTATACCTTCTGAAGCCCCTGAGTGGAGATCAGTGGACCAATTTTTTTTAGCTTTAGGTCAGGTTTATGATAACCCCAACCGGGTGGCATGGGCCGAGGCCCATTTGCTATCTATTCAGCAGGGCCACCGCTCAGCCGAAGATTACTGTTCCGAGTTCCGCCAATGGTGCACGTTGACTGGGTGGTCGGACCAACCTCTGAAGACCCTTTTCAGACAAGGGCTGTCGGATGCGGTAAAAGATGCTATGGTCAGTCACCCAACTCCCGAGACGCTGAGTGACTTTATAACTCTGGCTGTGTCTATTGACAGAAGATTAAGGGAGAGACGCAGGGAAAAGAAAGGGGGATCGACTGTTCAGCTCAGGGCAGACTTTCCCATACAACCTCCTTCTACCTTCTTTAAAAATTCTCCTCTTCCACCTTCGTCACCATCGTCCCCTCAGTTTTCTGGAGAAGAACCCATGGTGTTGGGTTTCGCATCTGCTGCCACCAGGAGGAGACACCGGTTGGAGAACGCTTTGTGCCTCTATTGTGGGAAACCTGACCATTTCCTGAGAGACTGTCCGATTAGACCCAAATCACCCCAAGGTAATATCAAACGTCGGAGCGATTTCCAGGAAGGTAACTCGGATGTACAGGTACCTCCTAATGTAAATAACAAGTTTTTTGTACCCGTAACCTTGGTTTCTAGTTCCAAGACTCTTGCCTGTAATGCCATGATTGATTCGGGTGCTGCTGCCAGTTTTATCAGTATGGTTGTTGCTAAAGCCTTGGGTTTGGAACTTGTTCCTCTGTGTTCTCCCTTTTGGGTTTCAGGTGTAGATTCTAACTCCCTAACCGAGGGAAGAATAAAATTTTGTACCGCAGAGGTCACTTTGAATGTTGGGAGTTCGCATACAGAAAAGATTTCGTTTTTTGTCATGGAGAAACTCGCTGCAGAGGTTATTCTTGGGTTACCTTGGCTCCGCCTCCATAATCCTGTTTTCGACTGGAGGACCGCTGAGTTGATCAAATGGGGTGACTCATGTGTTTCTCATTCTATGGTGGTCCATCCCTTGGTGTGTGCTGTGATTAATGCTCATGATATGTCAGAATGTAATTCTGAATTCAATTATGTCTGTGATGGGGACGTTGCTGATAATCGGTCTCCACACCGGCCTGATGATGGCGCTACAGACCTCATTCCTGGTGCAAAGCTCAACTTGTCTGCCCCGGAACGAGAATCTTTGCATCAGTATATTGAGGAACCTGTAAATATTCCTTCTCCGGTAAAGCATGTTGCAACCTTGATTTCTAATCCAGTGTCTTTGTCTGCCGACTCAGCATATTCTGCTTCTTCTGAACTGTTCCCCTTTTTCTGTGAGGATGATTTCCACCTCAGGTATTCTGCCAGTGCAGGTGATAAAACTAAAATAGAAACCGCCGTTAATCGACTGTGCACAGTCTGGGCTAGGAGTCATAAGACTCTAAAAAACGCCCAACTAAAAATCAAAAAACCTAGTAAAAACCGCCGAACCAGACCAAAGTATGTCCGCCTCCGAGTCTCATCTGCAAAACATGCCCCCAAGCTGGAAAAGGAAAGAGTTCACCAGGTCCATTCTGCTAAACATAGAGGGTCTGTTGAGGGTCCGGTGGCCCCTCATAAAGGGGGGGTACTGTCATGATCATGCCAGAAAGAACCCCAGCTTTGAGTTCTGGTCGCCGGCCACGGCCGTTGCGACGTAAGCCGTGGTTTTTGACATAGGGTTTTCATTTTTGTTCACTAATGTGAACTGGGTTTTCTTCCCTGCTATCTTGATTGATTCCTGACCGACGCCTAGGCCAGGAATCTTCCAGCACTCCACGGGTTAACCTGGCTCCTTGATCCTGGTGATTGACAGCTCTTCCTCCCTATCTGGTCTTCTGTTTCTTCCTCCTATTGCCTTTGTCCTTAGTTCTCCTGGAAGGTATTTAAGGGCTCTTCTGTCTCCTCTCTTTGCTGGTTATACTGGTCCTTTTCTGTCTGTTACTTACCTACTCTATTCTGTGCCTCCCTGGTTACCTTACTTTGCTTGGATCACGTTTATTCTTCTGCCTTCTGACTTTGTACTGCGTTCCCGATAGTTACCGACTTGGCTTGCTTGACGTTCCCATATTGTGTTTGTATTGTTTTGTCTGCGTCTTGTGTTTTCACACTATTCAGTATAGTGCTCAGTCTTCTGGTTGGGGCCGACCTATTAAGGAGTCGGGCACCCCAAAAGGCAGGGACAGGGGTGGGACCAGTGTCAGGGCCTCACACTGTCTGTGTCTGTTCGTGCGCCCCTGACGGGTCCCTTACAATAGTCCAGTGGTTCTGGTTATTTACAGCTTGCATCAAAGTGTTAAAAGCAGGCATGCTCTGCAACAGTATGACAACTCCAGCATCCTTCAACAGGTTTTTGGCTTGAATGTTGGCATTAAATGGGCAGACAGCTTCTACTTACTTTGAATAGATAAAGCTCTGTTCTTCTGTATCCGAAGATCGTCATACATTTCCGTTTAATTTTATGGGATAGAGTTTCTTGCCATGAAAATGAAGGGGCCTATGATCAGGCTCGTACTGGGCCGCCGGGGGATTGTTGAATCCCCCGGTGGACCCCGATCTGCTGTGGGCTCCAGAGGCAGTGTCGCCACTCCCCGGGGCCCATCCGCGCATCCGGTCACTGAACGCTCGGGCCCTGCGTTCCGAGCGCCCAGAGACGGGGCGCGGTAGCAGGGGACTAATGTCCCCGACTCCCGGGGCTGTGCGGCGTAAGCGGAGCCGAGCGCCACCCGCACTCGGCTCCACTGATTGCCCTGGCAGGCTGAAGGTGTTAGGCCTTAAGCCTGCCGGGCGCCAGCCCCTACTGCTGACGTAGGGCCGCAGTAGAAGCCGGCGGCAGCTTGGAGCAGCAGGAGCGGGAGCCGGAGCCAGGCAAGTGGCTGTTTGTTGTTTGTTTGTTTTTTTTTGTTTGTTTTTTTTAATCTACCTACAGGGGCCCTGGCTACAAAGGGGGGCCCTGGCTACAAAGGGGGGCCCTGGCTACAAAGGGGGGCCCTGGCTACAAAGGGGGGCCCTGACTACAATGGGGGGCCCTGACTACAAAGGGGGCCCTGGCTAACTATCCAGACATCAATTGGAAATCTGAAACCTGTATGTCATGATCATGCCCGACAGACCCCCAGCTTCGAGTTCTGGTCGCCGGCCACGGCCGTTGCGACGGAAACCGTGGTTTTTGACATAATGCTTTGCATTCTTGGTTACCAGTGTGAACTGAGTCTTTCCTTCCTGTGTGTTTATTGATTACTGGCCAACGCCCGTGGCCAGGAATCCTCCAGCACCCTTTTAGTTAATTTGTGTTCCTCTTTGATTGACAGCCTTGTTTCCCTATCCGGCTTTCTGTTCTTTCCACCTATCACCTCTGCTCTGTGTTCACCAGTTCCCTATTTAAGGATTCCCTTACCTGTCCCCTGTGCCTGTTATATTGGGTCTTTCCTATACTTTCTGCTTGCCTGTCTATTGTTGGATTTTCTGGTTACCTGACTCTGCTTTGCTTCTGACTATTCTTCTCCTCCTGATTTTGTACTGCGCTGCCCGCTTGTTGCCAACCTTGCTTGCCTGACATTCCCTTATTGTGTTTTGTATTTGTTTGTCTGTGTCTTGTGTTCCCACGTATTCAGTGTAGTCTTCATTTTTGGGTTTGGGGGGCCCGCCCTTTTTTAAGGGGGTCGGGTCCCCCCAAAAGGCGGGGGACGGGTTTTTGGGGCCCAGCGTCGGGGCCTCACTCTGTCTGTGTTTTCCCTCGTGTTCCCTGACTGGCCCCTTTACATTATAACAGCCCATATTCTCGTCAATTTTCCCCCGGGGGGCCCAACTGAGCCCCCACTTTGTCGGTCGTTGCCCGCCCTGGACGGTTGACGACCCAATTTCAGGGCATGGGGGGGCCTTATAATCTAATTTCACAGCGTCTGGACCCCCCATAACGACCCCGGTCCCTGGACCTGCCACCCCCATCTTTTCCCCCCCCCCCCTTCCCCCCCTGGTGGACCCCTAGCCCCCCCCCGCCCAAACAAATCTCACCCTGAGACCCCCCGCCCCCCCCCTGTGGTTCCCCCCCCGCCCCAGAACTGGCCTTCCCGGGAACCCCCCCCCCCCCCTGCCCCACCCCCCCATTTTTTCCCCCCCCCCCTTCCCCCCCCCCCAACCCCCCCTATTTTTTCCCTGGGGCCGGAAAAGAGTAGGCAATTGTTGGGGTCCCCTTAAAGGGGCCCCAAACCCGGGAAATTGGGCCTTTAAGCGATCCCCCCTGAAGCCCCTGATTTGGAGATCAGTGGACAGATTTTTTTTTTAGCTCTAGGCCATGTTTTTGAAAACCCCAAAACCCGTGCAACAGGGGCAAATTCACGTTATCTATTCAGCAAGCCGTCGCTGGGCCCGAAGACAAACGGGTTCAGAGTTCCCCCCAATGGTGTACATTGACCGGGGGGGTCGCCCAAACCCTCTAAAAACCCTTTTCAGGCGGGGGCTTCGGGACGCGGGAAAAGATTTATGGTCAGCCCCCCAAACCCCTGAGACCCTAAATGATTTAAATGATTTTAGCCTTAATATTGACAAAAGATAAGGGAAGCGCAGGAAAAGAAAGGGGGTTTGGGCCCTCTTCAGCTCAAGTCGGGTTTTTTCCTGAAAACCCCCCCCCTCCTTCTAACTTTTTGGGAGAGTTCTTTTTTTTCCATCTCCCCCCAAAGTCTTCGGGAAGAAGAACCCATGGGGTGTTGGGTTGCAAAACTGCTCCCACCAGGAGGAGAAAAATTTGGAAAAAACGCTTTGTCCCTTTTTTTGGGGGGGAAAACCCGGACCATTTTTTTGAAAACTGCCCGACTGGGCCCCAAGTCCCCCCGAGGAAACCCCAAAAGGGCCCGGGAGAAATTTTTCCGGGAAAGGGGTAACTCGGATGTACGGGGTACTTTCAAAAAATTAATAAAAAATTTTTTTTTTGGCCCGTAACCTTGGGTTCTATTTCCAAGAGGTTTGCTTTTCGACAATGATCAAACTCAGGTGCTGCGGGCATTTTTTAATCAGCAGGGCTTTTGCTCAAGTTTTGGGGGTTGGGAAAACTATTTCCATTGCTTTCCCCCCTTTTCATTTTTCTAGTTTCATTCTACCTCCCTAACTGGGGGAAAGTAAAAAAAATATCGTACTGCAGAAAACACTTTGGGATGTTGGGGGGTTCGCAAACCAAAAAGTTTTTCCTTTTTTGTCATGGAGAAACTCATGCGGTTATTATTTTTGGGTTCCCCCGGGGGCCCGCCTCCATAATCCTGTGTTCGACGGGGGCCCACCGGTTGATCAAGGGGGGGACTCGTGTGGGTTCTCTTTTTCCAAAGGGCATGAAACTCTTGGTATGTGCTGTAATTGTTTATTTCATGAATTTCTAAAGGGTAATTTCCCCGTTTTTAAGGGGCGGCTTTGATGGAAAACGTGGTGGAAAAAACTGTCTCTGCACCACCCGGGTGTTTGCACTATAAACCTCTCCGGGGGAAAGAGTTTAATTTCTCCCCCGGAGCAAAATCTTTGAAACCGGATATTAAAAAAACCCTGAAAATATTGTTTCTCCGGAGTATTGTCCCCACCGTAAATTCAGATCTTAGCCCTCGACTACAGACCCCCACCAAGTTCTGCCCCTTTCCGGGAGCAGCTCCACTTTTGTGTGATGAGGTTTTCCCACCCCCTTTAATTCCCCCGGGTTACGGGTTGGGGGAAACTAAAATTGAATCCGCCAGAAAACATGTGCACGTTGGGCTGGGAGTCAAAAGACTTAAAAAAGGCCCAAAACTAAAACAAATCGAAAAAAAACTTCGACTCAGCCCAAAAAAGGGGCCCCGTTTTCGGAGTCCCAGCAGAAAAAATATACCCCCAAAGCGGGTAAAGGGGAAACTTCAAAAAAGGGCCCACCCGGTAAACCTGGGGGTCTGGGAGGGTCCGGGGGCCCCCTTAGGGGGGGGGGTATGTCATAAATCATCCCCGACAGACCCCCAGTTGAGTTCGGGCCCGCCGGCCAGGGCCCCGTTGCGAGGGAAAACCGGGGTTTTTTGCCCTTTAATTTTTGCATTTTTGGGTTTTAACCCAGGGGAACTTAGCTTTTTTTCCCTGTGTGTTTTTTTGATTACTGGCCAACCCCCGGGGCCAGGAATCCCCCCAGCCCCCCTTTTTGGGGTTAAAATTTGTTTTCCTCTTTGATTGAAAAGCCTTGTTTCCCTTATCCGGCTTTTCTGTTTTTTCCCAAAACCTATCACCTCTGCTCTGTGTTCCCCTTTTTTCCCTTTTTTAAGGTTTCCCCTTACCTGCCCCTTTTGTTTTTTATTTTGGGGTCTTTCCTATACTTTTCCCTTGCCTTCTTTTGTTGGTTTTTTGGGTTTACCTGATTTGGGCTTTGTTTTCTGACTATTCTTCCCCCCTGATTTTGAACTGCGCTCCCCGTTTTGCTGCCAACCCTTCTGCCCTGACATTCCCCTTTATTTTTTTTTTTTTTTTCCCCGGGTTCTTTTTCCCCCCCGCCCCGTAAATGTAAACTTCAGTTCTTTTGGTTGGGGCCCCCCTTTTAAGGGCCCCCGGGCCCCCCCAAAAAAGGCAGGGAGGGGGTTGGGGAAAACCAGGTCGGGGTTTCACTCTGTTTTGTGTTTTCTCGTGTGTCCCTGACGGGCCCCTTCACTTGGGTCCTCAAAAAGAAACGGGTTTTTGTCAAACTAATGAAATTTTCCTTTCCCAAATGTTGCAAGAACCACTAGGGGAAAAGGCACTTTAAAACCTGTTTATTTTTAAATAAAATTGGACAGAGAAAAAAAAGGGTTTTCGGGTTGAGGGGCACCAGGAAATAGTGACCATAATATAATAAATTTCCTTTTATCCTTCAATGAGTTTATTGTAAAGGAGCAAAAAAAAAAAACCAAAATTTTTTTGGAAAGGGTTTAATTTTATTCTGCTTAGGGGGCCAAAACCCGAAATGACGGGACAATTTTTTTAAAATATGGCAAAAAAAAATAAAAAATTTAAAAAAAAAATATTTTCAAAAACCCCCAACCTATGTTTCCCCACTGTAAAGAGGTACATCCTTATGGTAATAAAAAATTTTGAAACGGAAAAACCCAAGGGTGGTCAACAAGATGTAAAAGAGGCAAAAAATAACAAAAAGAAAGCGTTTCCCCTACTAAAACGGGAGGGTATTTGAAGGGGCCCTAAGAAAGCTATGGGGAAAAAAAAATTAAAATGTGTAACAAAAAGAAAAAGGGAAGGGAAAAGCTGGAGAGGGGGGGGGGGGGGGGAAAGACATTTTGCTGTAAAAGTAAAAAAAACCCCCCAAAATATTTTTAAATATAAAAATAGTAAAAAGTTTAAAAAAAGAAAATGTTTGGCCCTTTAAAAAATTTACGGGGGGAAAGGGACAGTAGAGGGCGATGAGAAAAAAGCAAACCCTTTAAAAAATTTTTTCTCCAATGTATTTTTCCCAAAGAGGGTGACCTTCCTGTTGAAAAAGAGGGGGTGAGGTAAAATCCAACTTTAAAAGGGTTTTTTATCTAACCCCGGAAGAAATTTTAGCTCCCCTTAAGAAGATTAAAATAGACAAACTCCCCAGGTCCGATGACATACACCAACGTGTTCTAAGGGGGGTTAAGTGATGATAGAAGGCCCCTAAATTTTTAATATTTTTTTTGGGCTTTTCTAATAACGGAGTATGTCCCAAAGGATTGGGGGCATAGCAAATTGGTGCCAATATTCCAAAAAGGGGGCCCAAAAAATGATCCAGGGAAAAATTAGGCCGGTAAGTTTTTAACCCCCTGGTTTTTAGGTAAAATGTTTTAAAGGGTTTTTTCAAAGATGCTATCCCGGAGTAACTCAACCCGGGAAAATTTAAAAGTATATCGCCATTCCAGCCCTGGTTTTAAAGAAGGATCGGTCCTGTCCCGAAAATAATTCATTTAGCTTTTTTTTGAGGAAGTCCCGTGGGTGACGGAGGGGTGAGACATTGGATTCATATTTCCCAGATTTTTCTAAAGCTTTGTTAAATGTGTCCATAAAAGTTTGGGAAAAAAAATGAGAAAGTTGGACTGGGGGGAAAATGGGGTTCAAATGGGTAAAACAACTGGGTCACTGATTGAAAAAAAAGGGTGATAATTAAAGGTGCCCCCCCCCCGATGGATCCCCCCGTTCCCCCCCCCCCCCGTGGGGCCCCAGTATTTGGGGGCCCATCCCTTTAACATTTTTTTATTAATGATCTTACACAGGGATTGGGACAGTAGAATATCGATTTTTTGCAAGGGGCGATATAACTCTGTAAAGTTATCAAACAATGAGGATAAAGTGTTATTTCAAAAAAAGGGGTCTGGAAAAAAGTTGGAGGCCTGGGGAAAAGAAATTGAAAATGAGGTTTTAAAAACAGATAAAAGGGAAGGTTATGCACATGGGGAGGAAAAAAACCCCTTACATTACTACATTTTAAATGGGGGAAAAAAAAAGGTGGGGAAAAGTGACATGGAGAAGGGCTTGGGAAACCCGGTGGGGCATTTAAATTATTTTTGGCAGCCAGTGTCGGAAGCAGCTGCCCAAGGGAAATAGGGTTATAGGGTGCATTAAAAAGGGGGCATAGATGCCCCCATGAGAACATTATTCTCCCATTTTAAAAGTACTGGTTAAAACCACACATGGAATATTGTGTACATTTTTGGGCACCAGTGCACCGGGAAAAACATTGTAGAGCTTGAACAGGTCAATGGCGGACAACAAAAATAAAAAAAAGGGGGTGGAAAGGAATCAATTTCCCAGAAAATTAGCCAAAATTTGGGTTATTTTTGTTTAGAGAAAAAAACGGCTTCGGGGGGACAAAAATATATATGTTTTAAAAATACATTTAAAAGGGCAATATAATGATCTCTTTTTAAGATTTTTTTCTTTACCCAGGACTGTATCTAGAACAAGAGGGCATTCCTCTACCCTCTTGAGGAAAGAAAGTTTTTTACATAAAAATAGAAAGGGATTCTGTAATGGCTGGGAGTGGATCCGCCCCGGGGGACCCCAAGCGATGTTAGTTTTAAACCACGCCAAGGGAACGGAATCTAAGTTCCCCCCCTTTTTACCAGAAACCCCCGCAAAGCGGGATGGACTTGCTGCGGGGAGGTACCAGGTCGTCCCCCCCGGGCGTACTTTCTTGCGGTGGCGGGGCCCAGGGGAAACGATTAAAAAAGCGTAGTCCGGGAAACGGGAGTCGGGGGGGCAGGGAGAAAAGGGCAGGGCAGGCGGCAAAGGTTCGTGGTCGTGGACAGGGAGAAAAAGGGGGCAGGGCAGGTGGCAAGGTCGGAGTCGGGAAAAAATAAACAAGAGGTTTTTGGGGACAAGGGGAGGGCGAGGGAAAACACTTTGGGAACGCTTTAGCTAAGGGAAAAAGAGGGCCCAAAATAGATCCAGCAGGGAAGTTTACGTGGGGGCAAAACTTATATTGGGGCAGCCCCGGCAATTACCCAATTACCGGCGCAAATGTCCCCTTTTAAATTTTAGTGAGCGCGCACGCAACCCCGCTAAAGGGGGGGCGCACCCCCATTTTCCCCCCCCCAGGGGAAAGAGGAACCCCGGGTGGTAGCGAGGGAGGTGAGTGG
>JAODAL010037014.1:0-7500 GCA_025379985.1 Phyllomedusa bahiana
TGGTGAAAATGACCTTTTTCAAAATGAATCAGGGTGGATCGGCCAGGATTTCCACACACCAATGCCTTAGGTGTCAGACTACATCAGCCATGACGCCTCACCCAAACTGTGAGAAATGAGTCTGGGTTCAAACTACCTGCCTCAACCGCTATTCTGATGCCACACCCGCCTGATGCCACACAATCTGCTGACAGTTTCTCCATCTGCCCACATGATCTTTACCAGGGACTGTTATTGCCACCCACCTCCCACACTGTGTCATTGTGCCACTGTCTGATCTCATGCTGCTGCTGTGGCTGCTGCCGTGACCTCCACACTGTGTCATTGTGCCCCTCTCTGACCTCATGCTTTTGCTCCTGCCGCCATCATCTCCACTCTCTGGCATTGTGCCACTCTCTGGCCTACTCCAGTTTTTGCCACCTCCAGAATGTGATTGTGCCACTTTCTGACCTCATGCTGCTGCTGTGGCTGCTGCCGTGACCTCCACACTGTGTCATTGTCCCACTCTGTGGCCTACTCCTGTTTTTGCCACCTCCAGAATGTCATTGTGCCACTGTCTGACCTCATGCTGCTGCTGTGGCTGCTGCCGTGACCTACACACTGTGTCATTGTGTCACTGTCTGACCTCATGCTGCTGCTGTGGCTGCTGCCGTGACCTACACACTGTGTCATTGTGCCACTGTCTGACCTCATGCTGCTGCTGTGGCTGCTGCCGTGACCTCCACACTGTGTCATTGTGCCACTCTCTGACCTCATGCTGTTGCTCCTGCTGCCGTCACCTCCACTCTCTGTCATTGTGCCACTCTGTGGCCTACTCCAGTTTTTGCCACCTCCAGAATGTGATTGTGCCACTTTCTGACCTCATGCTGCTGCTGTGGCTGCTGCCGTGACCTAGACACTGTGTCATTGTGCCACTGTCTGACCTCATATTGCTGCTGTGGCTGCGGCCGTGACCTACACCCTCTGTCATTGTGCAACTGTCTGACCTCATGCTGCTGCTGTGGCTGCTGCTGTGACCTACACACTGTGTCATTGTCCCACTCTGTGGCATATTCCTGTTTTTGCCACCTCCAGAATGTCATTGTGCCACTGTCTGACCTCATGCTGCTGCTGTGGCTGCTGGCGTGTCGTCCAGACTGTGTCATTGTCGCTCTCTGTGGCCTACTCCTGTTTTTGCCACCTCCAGAATGTCATTGTGCCACTGTCTGACCTCATGCTGCTGCTGTGGCTGCTGCCGTGACCTACACACTGTGTCATTGTCCCACTCTGTGGCCTTGTTCTGTTTTTGCCACCACCACTCTGTCATTGTGCCACTGTCTGACCTCATGCTGCTGCTGTGGCTGCTGCCGTGACCTCCACACTGTGTCATTGTCCCACTCTGTGGCCTCCTCCTGTTTTTTGCCAACTCCAGAATGTCATTGTGCCACTGCCTGACTCATGCTGCTGCTGTGGCTGCTGCTGTGACCTACACACTGTGTCATTGTGCTACTATCTGACCTCATGCTGCTGCTGTGGCTGCTGCCGTGACCTACACACTGTGTCATTGTGCCACTGTCTGATCTCATGCTGCTGCTGTGGCTGATGCCGTGACCTACACACTGTGTCATCGTCCCACTCTGTGGCCTACTCCTGTTTTTGCCACCTCCAGAATGTCATTGTGCCACTGTCTGACCTCATGCTGCAGCTGTGGCTGCTGCCGTAACCTACACACTGTGTCATTGTGCCACTCAGTGGTCTACTCCTGTTTTTGCCACCTCCAGAATATTATTGTGCCACTGTCTGACCTCATGCTGCTGTGGCTGCCGCCGTCACCTCCACACTCTGTCACTAATGTTGCCACCTGAGCCCTCAGCTTGTTTTTTTCCAGCTGTCGCTGCTATGACTTTATCAGGCTACATTCCCCCTTCAGTTTTTTGGTCAGTTTTGCCCTTTTAAGTGCCCAGGGAATTTTAGAGTGAAGCGATTCTAAGAGCGGCGGCAGTCATGTGCGTGTCATACTAAAACACAACATTGTATGAAGACCAAACCAAGCTCCCTCTGCATATTTAAGCATGGCACAACGTTCTACAGCACCCTGCAGGCTCTGTGCAGCCTGGAAATAGCCGTTTTTTAATGTGATTCGTCCCGAAGTAATTCGGAACGAAGTTATTTTTTGCCGAGAAATTCGGCAAAGTGAACGAACCGAATTTCGGGAAATTCGCCCATCTCTTCCCATAGCAACCAATTAGAGCTCCTCTTTCATTTCATATAGTGCTCTGAAAAAATGAAAAGGGAACTATGGGCAACAATGAAAGTCATAGACAGTTTTCATATATGTCCCCCTAAGGGCCTGTCCCCACAGCAGAGAGCAAATACTGGTCGGATTATCCGACTGGCATGTGCTCTGTTTTGCAGCCGTTCACATGGCCGCAGGGGGGCGGCTTTTCTCCGACGTTTGCGGAGAAAAGCCCGTCCCCTTCACATAGACTTGTTTATATTCTGCCCGAAAACTGGGCGGAAGAATGAACATGTTCTTTGTTTTTTGGACCGACGGCGATCCAAAAAAAGTCAGGCGGAAAATCCGTGCAGTGGGGATATTCTCTTCTCCCCTTACCTCAGATCCAACCCTGTGCCATCCTCACTCTCGAGGATCTGTTTACCCCTGGCTTCTTCCAAACGGGGACATCACTGCTGCAGCAACTGATTGGCTGCATTCATCACATGCCACTGCATGACTTCCCCATTAGGAAGTGCGTCGTCTGAACAGTGAAGTCAGGTGGTAGCTATTCAGCTAAGATAACTCAATAGATGTTCATTCAGTAATATAGATATGCAAATGACCAGATTAGCTTTGCTACATTATTTTATTAATTATTTTTATTTTTATTTGATTATTTTATTATTATTCATTTATTATTTATTTATTTATTATTATTTTTTCTATTTGTTTTTTTTTTTTGTTGTTTATACACGTCACACACGTCACGTGTACACTGATTAAAATACAGTATCTAAATGAGCCGTATCCTGTTTGAGCTTGTATGCTTCCAGTGCAATCTTTTCCATAATTTTAACTAGTCCACCCTTCCTTTTAATATTAAGGGTTCATCCGCGCAGCAGAGGACAAATACTGGTCAGATTCTGAATTAGAATCCGACCAGTATTTTACACTCTTCACTTTTTTGCACGTTTTTTTGTTTTTTTTATGATTTTCAGATTTGGCCATCCCATTGAATTGAATAGTTTAATAATCTGCTGTTTTCCAAGTGAAATACAGTGGAATATTGAACATGTTCCAAGTTTTTTGCAAAACTGCTCAAATTTTCTATTGAGTTCTATGGGGATGGTTTTACAGCTGGATTTTGGTGGAAATCTGTATAAGACTATGCCCTAAACCAGATTTTCTTTTGTTGCTGATGTGAATTTACGAAGCAGCTAGTGTGAGGCTTTGAACAACTGTTATTTGTCAGGAAATGTAAGAAACCAGTCATGCTAGGTATTTTATTGAACTGATCATGGAATATTGCTTTTTAGATTTATACAACTAACTGTTGCAATGAAGAAGGGAAGGCTGCATTAAGAAATGATGGAAATGGGTAAAAAACTGAGTAGTCTGTATGTGCTATATAATGTGAGCATCAGCATAGCAATGCCATGTAGCAGCTGCACCATAGCATTAAAAATGCTACCAGCTTCATCTTGTTAAATAACATAGGGCGACATGTATGAACCGGGGCTGCACCAGAAAGTCAGGTGTCTTTTCTGCCTGAAAACAGCCCCGGTTGCTATATTTTTAACTCGTAATGTGCTTGAGATTGGGGGGCGTGCTGGAGGCGTGTCGCACTACAACCGTAGGAATATACACATTTATATCTTTAGTACGGCTAATCCAGGCGCATTACTGCTGGAACAGCTAAACCACTTTAAAAATGGTTTACCTGAGCCAGAAGTGTCGCTTTGTAGCTAGAAAGCACTAAATCTATGACCCGCAGTAGAACAGGTTCATAGATTCAGGCGTGTTCTACACTACAAATGCACGCAAAAAATGGTGCCTGGGCACCAAAAATCATACATTTCACCCATAATGTAAAAAATACTAATTATTTTATGTCTTTAGAATGAAACTAAGGAAGAAGTCATAATTGAAGGTTTATCACTCTCTCTCTGCAATAATATGAAAATATTTGATAAACAAGGTGATTTTGCACACAATATTGCACGCTAAGCCATGACTCCTTTTTACAAAACCACACCCTTTTACCATGGCCATGTCCCTTTTGTTGGATGAGGCACAGAAGTGTCTAGAAACTGTATAAAACACGCAATAAATGTGGTTTAAGGCATGTACAACATTATTTGTGATGCAAATTGCACCAGAATTCTGGAGCAACTGACTTGGCAAATGGAACCCATTGTCTATCCATGTTTTATCTTCACACTACAAATGTTCAAAGTAATTTCCATTGGTGACAGGGCAGATGTCTAGGCAGTAGTCCAGTTCTGCCCAGATGTGTGCTAGTATATCCTCAGATATGGACTCTTTCATTGATGTGTTGTCATTCAGATCCTGTAGCTGGAAAGAGGGAGCAGAGTTCTTGATGTAGCCCAAAGAAAGAAGTCGCAGGATGTTAAATCCGGAGATCATGGAGGCTAGTGCAACATTAGTGAATTGTTGATTTTGGTGTAGCCGATCCTACATTCCAGTAGAGTTTCATTCAGTTATTGGCAACCTTCCAAATGTAAATGTGGAGTTAACCATCCTATTAATATACAGGTTTTGTCAGTTTTTCCTCTGCCTATGGCTTAAGGCCATTCCTTTAACCCCTTACTGCCGCAGCCAGTTTTGACCTCCCTGACAAAGCTTCATTGTCACCGGTGGTCCCACAGCCGGACGAGCGGTGCCGCGGTCCGAGTTTCGGGCCGCGGGCGCACTCGTTCCCCTGTGCAGGCAGACTTACCAGCCCGCTTCTGCTTCCGTGCGGCGTCCCTGCTGGCGGCAGCGCGCGTCCCCGCTCCTTCGGGCGCGCCCACGCCGGCTTCCTCTGATTTAAAGGGCCAGCGTGCCCACAATTGGTTGTTGGCCGGTCGCTGACCCTATATAAGGTTTTCACTTCCGGAACGTCCCCGCCGGATCTTTAGTGCCCTCTAGCCTATTGAGAAAGCGTTCTTGGTGTCTCCGTCTTTACCGTGTACCGTACCTCCTTGCCTATGCTTCTAGACTACGACCCTTTGCCGCCTGCCCTGACCTTACTGCCTGTCCCCAACTACGCCTCGTCTGACGGTTCTGTACCTCGCTACACCTTGGCCGCCGCCGCAAGCAAGTCACGCCAGTGGAAGCGACCTGGTAGATTCCCGCCGCAGCAAGTCCATCCCGCTTTGCGGCGGGCGCTGGTGAAAACCGTGTTCTACTTAGACTCCGCTCCCTGGTGTGGCTTACACCATCGCTTGCTCTGGTCCAGCGGATCCACTACCAACCGTCGTGACATTCATTTTTTAAATCTGCAATGTGATCATTTTATGTGAGAATCATTTTTTGATACTTGTACCAATCCATGTCATTCAGAGAATGTTTTCTTGTGACACATCATGTTTTAAGTTAGTAAGAAATTTTGATCCATACAATCCTTGTTTATTTGTGAAAATATCAAAATGTTGGGGAAATTTTGAAAAATGTCTCCTTTTTAAAGTTCAAAAATTTCTGTGTGCAAGAAAGATAGTCATTGCACACAAAATAGTTTCCAACTAACACCTACCATATGTCCATTGTATATTGGCATCATTTTTAAATGTCTTTCTATTTTTTTAAAACATTAGGGGGCTTAGTCATTTTTCACATTTTCAAGAAAATTTGTAACATTGATTTTTTTTTAGGGATCAGTCCAGTTCTGAAATGCCTTTACTCAGCAGGTCAATATGATTACAGTGATACCCAATTTGTATATTTTTATGTACTTTTTACTGTTTTTAAACAATAAAAACACTTTTATTCAAAAAGAAAAACATGTGCATCACCTTAGTCTGAGAGTCATAACTTTTATTTTTCCTTTATACGGAGCTACATTTTTGGGATTGTTTTTGTGGGATGAGTTAACAATTTTATTGGTATCATTTTTGTGGGGACAAAGCTTTTTGATTGCTTTTAAATCTGTTTCTTTAAGTCAGGATGAAGAAAATACTGCATTCCTAGTAGTATTTTTTTTTTAATTTTAACTGCGTTCACCGTGCATAGTTTTACTCTGTGGGTCGATATGATTTTGGCAATAACCAATTTATATAGTTTTCTTTGTTGAAGTGCTTTAAAAAAGTATTTTTACTATGTAAATTAATATTTACGTATCGCTATCTTGTGATAGCCATAACGTTTTATTTTTCCATATACAGAACTATGTAAGGATTTATTTTTTTTGCGTGATGAACTGAAATTTTCATTGGTACCACCTTAGCATTTATATGGCTATTTCATCACTGTTATTCCATTTTATGTGCTGGGGAATGAACGAAAATTGCAATTTACTGGACTTTTTTTAATATGGCATTTACTGTGCGAGTTAAATAATGTGACAGATTTATAGGCATGCAGAGATTCCAAATATGCATAATTAATGTACTTGTTATCTCTTTTGAGGCTATTGTTGTTTGTGAAGGGGAATAGGGGTAGTGTATGTGTTTTTATTTTATTTTTTTGTTTGTGTTTTCCTATTTTTTACTGTTTTTGCACTTTTTCACTTTTTTTTTTTTACTTATCCCCGTATGGGAATTGTAACAGTGATCTTCAGATCACTGTTACAATGGAGAGCAGTAGATAGCATGGTTACTGTATACTGCTGTTCATGGCAACTGTCATGACATCACAGGCGGAATGGAAGCCTTTGTTAGACTTCCTGGCTGTCAAGGAAGCCATCGCCAGCCGTGATTATATTGATTGATCGTGGCTGCTAAGGGGTTACAGCTGATCCAATGCTGTGTTCGTGCAAGCTCTGCTTGTGAGCTTACACGATCCTTATGACATACCAATATGTTAATTTGTGGGAACCTCTTCCAACCATGACATATGGGTATGTCAGATGTTGGTAAGGGGTTAAAATGTTCAGGTAGGAGTGGTTAGTGACATTATCCCTGGAAAAAAGAAGGGAGCATAGACTTTGCTCCTGCTCATTGCACAGAACACATTTACTTTGTTGAGGCCCTCATATGCTTGATATGGGCAAATGGTTTTTAACCCATACATTCTAACATTTTGATGATTTACCTTCCCACTGAGATGAGCAGCAGCCTGACTGTTGAACATCTACCTATCAGCAAATTCATCTTCTTCCAGTCAGCCCTGCAAGTCAATGCAGAAGTCGAAGTGTTTCAGTTTTTCATCTGGTTTCAGCTCCTTGAGATTTCATTTATGTGGCTTACAATGCAAATTTCATTAGATATGCCATCCTGTGATGTGTGGCACATGTATTTTCTTACTGGTCAGCCTGGGAGACTTTCTTGGACTTTGCCTATACACAGCTCCAATCCAGTTCACTG
>JAODAL010037014.1:12500-40928 GCA_025379985.1 Phyllomedusa bahiana
TGAGTTTTTCCTCCCTTCATAGCTGGGAAAAAGCTCCCCTTTTGGAAAATAGCAGAGTCCAATAGGGGGGGAGCCAGAAGTCACCCCCGCCGGGTGCGACATTTGGGGTCCCTAGCCCGGAAATAAAAACTCTGCGGGGGCCCTCTGCACAAGTACTCCCAGGGGGTCCCCGCCTCCATTTTCCCCTGTATACCCACGGTGTTGGGGCATTCCTCCTTCCTCATCTCCATCCACCTCCTCCACTGCTCCTGCCCTTCTCTTGTCACCGGGGAGAAAATCCCCTATTTCACCAAAAATGCTTCGCCCCAATTTTCCTCCCCTCCTCCTCCATTTCAGTCCCCACCGGACTCTGTGGGCCCCAAAATGTAGCGCCCCGCCCAGTCCCCGCCCAGACAGATTTTTCAGCATCTGTTCCAGGACAGAAACAGTGGAAGACGTTATTCATCCCAAGTCCTGGCGATGAAAAAAATCACCCCCCTCGAATGGGCCCCAACAAACGGCAGGGTCACGCAGGCTGCCCCTGGCTGCATCAAAATTTTCACAGGGGAGTACTTCTTTCGCCTGGATCATCAAAAAAAACGTTAAAGGCCTTTTCTTGTTTAAAAATCGGTCCAACATTGCGCTGGTTCCCTGGGTGGAAACATCGATATCAAGGTGTGGGGGGAGGCCCCTTTGCCGCTGCAAATTTTTAGGGGGGTTTTTCCTGGGTTGTACGAATGGATAAAACATCACATTTCCTGGCCATTTTTCAGAAAGTCTGAAAACGGGGAAGACTTTTTGGAACCTTTTTACAAAGATTGAACACGTGCGCCCTGCAGGGCGCAGGCCCCCCCCTCCTCGGTGCAGGGGAACCTGTTTTCCCCCCATTTCCGTCACCCTGGGGTTTCCCATTTGCAGTTGGGCGGGAGAAAGCCCACATCGATTTCTTTCTGATGACGTGAGCATTCCCCCCCCTGTGTGACTTCGTTCGCCAAAGCAAAACCAGGTAGACTGCGTGACACCCCCGTCCACACATGTGGTAGATGGAGCAGTACTTGGGGGCTGAGAGGTGGTGGTGGGGGAGGAGGGGGGCGACATTGCGAGGAGCACATTTGACAACGGGAGGAGAAAGGGCTCTCCTGTCCCAATTGTTGGGTGCCTGGGCCGGGAACACAATTTACCCAGTGGCTGTAAAGGACATGTACTGGCCCTGACCCTAGTTTACGCTCCAACGCCCCGCTGCTGGTAAATGGAAAAAACGAAAGCTTAAAGGACTGGCCCACCTTCTGTTCACATATTTTATCAAGTGGGTAAAGCCTTTTTGGAAAAAAAATTACGGCTTGGAACCTCCATCTCGGCTCGGCAAAGCCCTTATGAATGGGCAGAGTCCACCCCTTTGGAAAGGGAGGGACTGCAGTACCCAAAAACTTGGACAGGAGCAAAGGGCACTGCCCCTTTGGAGGTTGGAACATAAGTTTCTCTTTGCAACGCCTCGCTTAAACACTGCTGGTCCAAGAGTACGGGAGCAGGGGCATCTGGACCGGGAGATGATGTCAAAGAGAAACGCTCCCTTCGAGGGTGGGGAGCCTTGACGCTGCAATAGCATCAGCCACAGGGCGCTGCGCTGCGCGTTGCTGCGGCGGCAGGGTGGCCACCTCATTTTGAGCCCGTTTCTCCCAGGCCCCGGATGGTGACGATGCATGTGTTGACACAGGCTGTTTGCCAACGTTAGCTCCCCCCGGCCACCTTCACTTTTGCTTACAGATTTACATAACCCATATTCAGCTCCCCCGGTGTCTTAGCATAGAACGCCACACCCAACCGAGCATCGGTTTTACCCCAAAAGCCCGCACTGATGACTACTGCCGGCCCCTGCCCGCTGAGCCCCTGGCCGTACTTTGGGGTTTACCCCCGAAGCGGGTTTTTTACCCCGTGGGCCCCTTTGGTCCCCCCTACATGCGCTACCTGCGACCCCACGGCCCCACGACCCACTTGCTGGCTGCGCCCCTGGCGGAAGGACGCCCTCTTTTCCTGACGATAGAAGCCCTTTCCCCACCCGGCCCCAAAGGGGGCCTAAACTTCATTATTTTTGCTTCATCGTCACTACTGTCCTCATCACCGTCTTGGAGCAGAGGCGCCCCTTCAACAGACCCCCCCGCCCACTCTCAACATCTTACTTTTCCGCCTACTGCAAAAAGAGGGGATAGGGGCCCCCTTTCTTCCTGCCCAATAGCGGTGACTGCCCCCTCAAATTTTTTACCGCATATAGTGGCCAAAACCCGACCCCATAGTAGATCTTGGCGAGGGAACCAATGGACAAGGGGGGTTGGAAAGGGCAGGTGAGGGCCCTGAAACCCCTCCCGGCCATCCAAAAAAGGGTTGTGTCTGATTTCCCCACCGCTCTTGGGTGGGGTTTCAGATGTCACTGGGAGAAGTGGATGACCTAGTCAACCAACAAAACCCTTGGGTTGCTATCATACACGGGCCCCAGATAAAAGCGGGAGTTGTGGCCCAACAGTGGGGCCCTGCTGCGACGTCCCCCTTTAGTCGCGACCTGCTCCCGAATGTTTGTGCCCCGCCACTCGCAGGTGAAAAACCTGCCACCTCTCCCGTCTGACATATGTTTGTTTCCAAAATTTTCAGACACTGTTTGATGAAATATCTTAAAAGATAAATACACACCCTGTATTTTTTGTAAATGAACCCACTAAGAAGCTTGGGTAAACCCCCTTGGGTATAAATTGCGTCCCCAAATGGGGAGGAAAAAATTTACTTGTGTGGTCGTTTAAAAACTCGTGTATTTTTTGAAAATAAACACAAACCCTTTTTAATTAATTGGAATGAATTATTACGAATTTTTCTGGGAGGTGAAAAAAAAGTTTCTTTTTTTGAGACACCTGCAGAAAAAACCTTTAAAAATTAACCCCCCGGTTTTAAATTTTGCAAAAGAATTTACACCCACAAACTAGTAGCTTTTTGCGTGTTACAATTGGTGTTTTCTACGCCACACAACAAAGATAAAATTTTAATTAACCTCGCTTGTAATTTGCACAGGAAAAAAAAAAAAGGAAATTTTTGGGATTTAAAAAAGACGGTTTTTTTTGGGGGCCCACACAAAACAAGCTAATTAACCCGGATGAAAAATTTCGCAAAAGAATTGAGCAAACCCAAACTAAGCTTTGTACGGTTACAATTGCGTGTTTTCTAGCCAACAAAAGAAAAAATTGAAATTTAACCTTCGCTTTGAATTATTAATGGAAAAATGTATAGATTTTGGGGTTTAAAAGAATTTCGGGGGCGCACACCCGCAAAACAAAGTTTTTAAAACCCCCGGGTGAAAAAAGGCAAAAAATTGACAACCACAAACAAGTAGCTTTGTAGCGGTTACAATTTTGTTTTCTACGCCACACAACAAGAGATAAAAAAATTAACCCTTTTCTTGTAATTTTGCTACAGAAAAAATTTTAAATTTTTTGGGGGTTGAAAATGACGGTTTTTTGGGGGGCAGCCCCCACAAAAACAACGCTTTTTAATTTAAAATGTTTTTCGCCAAAAAATTGGGCCCCACAAATTAGCTTGTAGGGTTCAATTGCTTTTTTTCTACGCCCCACAAAAAAGGAAAAAATGGTAATTAAAACCCTTTTCTTGTGAATTATCTCAGGGGGAAAAGAATAAATTTTGGCGTTAAAATGCGGGTTCTTGGGGGGCAGCACCCAAACAAAACAACGCTTTTAAATTTAACCCCTGGATGTAAATTGGCAATAGAATTGAAGCCAAAAAGAAGGGTATTGTATTGTAAAAACATGTTTCTTTAAAAGAAAAACAGGAATGGGTTTAAACCCACTTGGGTATTGAATGTATATGCAGTGCAGCGGATGCACACTGGATTTCGATCCAATCCCCCAAAAAATCAAAAATAAACTTTAAAGGGAGAACGTTTGAGACAAGTGAGACACCCCAAAAAAATTCGCTGTAAAAAAAATCAGTTTTTAGTGAGACCCCCCTATAACAATAAACCGGGGGGCCGCCCTTCCCTAAAAATTAGTGAGAGGAGTGTGAGCCCCCGGCGTCGCGCCCTTATTATATTAGTGGTGACGTCACAGAATCCCACCGGTTTTGGGAATTTGTTTTCATCTCTGCACATTTCATGGGGGCTATCCCCTTCTTCCTCCCAGGTGTTTTCCCCCAATGTAGCGCCAGGGTGCTCGCGGGGGGCCTTTTATAAATTTCAAAAGCACACTTCGTTTAAACCCAAAAAGAAACCCCCAAACTTCGACTTGGGTTCAGAACCGAATTTTTCCTAAAAATTCAAAAAACGAATTTCCATTTCCCTTTTTAAAACCCGTTTCCCCCCCTCTTTTATTTAAATTGCTTTTAATTACCAGGGAAAATTCATACCCCCAAGATTCGTTTTTATTCATTTCGGGAATTTTTATGTTGTTTTTTTCCTTAACAAATAGTCAAGGTCAATAAAATTAAAAAAAAGTTTTTAAAGTTAAAAAAAGGAAATATTTCAAACACGCATTGTCATTTTCTTGCTAACATACCCCATTTCCCAACCCCCCCATTTTCCTGAACAAAAAGTTGTTCTGCCACAGGATCTCACAGGGATCCATGTTTCTTTAAATAAAATTGCAGGATTTTTGGTTTTTGGGTTTTAAAAAAAATTTTTGGGTAATTAAATAATTGCCAACTTTATTGTTCCAGAAATTCTGACAGGAGTATCACTAGCACAGTGCAATTGGAGTCAAGCCTATGGAGGTTACTATTAACAGCTGATCTACTAAGAAAAAAAGTCTTGAGACAAGTCTAGACTGGAAGAAGTCAACATGGTGGGTTTTGGGCCAGGGTTTAAAGAAAAAAAAACAAAAAGCAAGTGACTCCAATCTATGAGTCACTGGATTTAACCTTTTTGTACTCACTTGTAAAAGATCTATAGCCTGTTCATTCTATGCAAAAGCACCCTTCTGGAGAACTAGTTGTCCCCAAATGTGGGTACTGTATGGAGTTATTATTGTTTTTTTTTTTTTTTGGTGGAAAGATCCCTAATTTGTGGTATGGGGAATTTTTTGGGAATTTCAAATTTTCTGTGTTTTGGGGTAAGTAAAAAATTTTTTATTATTTAGATTATTTAGAGATGTGATATGCTTTATGCAAAAAAAACCCAAGTCCATTTAATCACTTTTCCCTGTTATTTTCCAATTTGGGCCCCTTTTGAATTTTTCAAAATTTTTTCTTAGATATAGACCCATAAAGACACATAGGATAAGGTTGTATAACAACCACCTCATTGTGGATATTCAGCTCCTGGCAGAGTAGGCCTAGGAGGATAAGTGGGCAAGTTTAGGTTGAGTAACAACCTGGCTATCATTGTTTGTTTGGCTTGTTGCTCTACCATCTTAAAAATTTAAAATTTTTATTTTTTTACAAGGAAAAAAATTTGTGTAGTTTTTAAATGTACGTTTTATAATACTAAGGAATTAGTTCAATGAGCCACACCCCTGACAAAATTTAAAAATGGTTTTAGTCCTTTTTTCCCCTAAGTCTAAAACCCTGTTTCTTTTTAAAATTCAAAAGGTCTACTAAAGGACCTTTTCATTTTCGTTGGGTTTTAAAAAAAGTAAAAAAAAACCTTTCGGGAAAAAAAAAAATTGGAAAACCCTTTTTTTGGGGTTTTTTTTTTTTCTTTTCTTCATTAAGAACGTTATTTGACAGCCTGGGGAAACAATACTAGATGTTAAAAAAAACACTGGAGAAACAACCCTTGTACAATACTTTTACCTGTCACTCTAAAATATTAAAATTTAAGTACATACATCTTATCGTGTTAGCCAAAAGCTCTAAAGCTTGGGTTTAAAAATCAAAAAAAAATTTTTTAAAAATTAGGCAGCATTTTTTAAAGGGCAGGCTTTCCCTTCCCAAAAAAAGGGGATAATTGCTGCCACTGGGAAGCACTAATTTAAATGATTAAACATACAAGGATTTCGCATAAAACTGTTTATAGCATTTGTAAAACCTTGTACCCACATATTCAATAAAATTTTTAGCTGAAAATTAAAACCAAAAATTTGAGCAATTTTGATGAGCCCGCATAACTAAAATTTTAAAAAAGAAAAGGCAAAGCACTTTGGGTTAAAATAACCATTAGGGAGAAGTTTAAATTAGGGGTAGTTTAAAAAGGGGATATCCCTTTTGTTTATAGCTGTGTTGATCATCAAATTATTGGAATAAAAAAACAAACTTTTTTGTACTATAAGACACACCTCCTCTCCCACCTAAAAACAGGGGTGAAACTTAAGCACAATTAAGTGTTTAATGTGGGTTAAATTAAAGGGGGGGCCTACTCATTGAGCTGCCCCCATAAAAGGGGAATGTTCACATGGTGTATTGGTTAAAGTGCCGGGAAAACACTGTTGTTTCGGGAGCTTGCACGTTTAGCCGTACCTTCCCCAAAGGGGGGAGGGCCCCACAGACAATTTCATTACCCTTTCTGCACGTAAAAGCCGAATAATAGACATGTCACTTACTCACCGCCCCATACAATACGATCGAAATTTTACGCATGGGGGGGACGAGGCGTAATCCATGATTCCCCTATGAGGGGTATGGATTCCGTAATTTTCGGGGCAATTTTTCACTGCATTAAATTTAAATGCAATACGCAGAGAAATATGACCGCAATTACACAAGAAAATAAACCATGTGAACTTACCCTAAAAGTTAGTTTTTTTCAAAAATTTTTTTTGGCCTGTTTATTTAAAATTTTAAAAAAATTAAATTTCTTTTAAAAATAAAATGAAGGAAAATAGTGATATGCTGCATTGTATTATTATTTGTTTGTGTCAGAGCTGATAGAAGGGTAAACAAACCCGGGGAATTGGGAAATTTTTTTGGAAAATGAACGCAGAAAAAAAAAAATATTGTTATTTTAGGATTCAGGGGAAAGGGGCCCTTTCAAAAAAAAGTAAAAGAAAAAATTTTTTTTTGGGATACTTTTTTTCCCCCGGGTCAAAATAGCAGAAAGGGGGTTAGATTTATTCAAGACAAAGGGAAACAATTTTTGGAAAAACACCCATAATTTTGAAAACCCAAAAAACTGCCACAACTTAAATTTATAATTTTTTTGCAAATCAGGCAAAAGTGTTTAGCCCCCAAAAAGGGACTTGTTAACAAAAGGGGGTACCTTAAAAAGGCTGTTTTGGGGACTGATTTAGCGTACTGCACGCCGTATTTGCGCGCAGTACGGCTGAAATCCGTCCCAAACATTTTCGGTAATTTCCCCAGTTTTCCCCCAGAGGGAAATATGGATTTCCCTTTTTTTCTTTCCCCCCCGCTCGGGGAATACGCCCCGGCGGGGGAGAAAAAGGCCCTTCAATTATTTACGGCATGTACGCCGCCGTGAATAATGAAGGCCCATGGGGCCGCCCACAAAAAGGCCCCCCCCCCCGCCCCCGCCCGAAAAACAGCCCCGGGGTAATTGAAGGGGGGAAATTTTTTGGGGCCCCCAAATTTTTTTCGGCAATAAGCCATTTTTAACTGTGCCAAAAAAGGGGATTAAAATTTTTTTTTCTATTGTCAGTTGGGTTTTAATTTTTTGCTGCAAGCATTTAAAAAAAAAAGGGAAAAATTTTAAAAGGAAAACATACAGGTAGACCAAAGGGAAGCATCAAAACAAAAAAGGTTTAAAAAAATTTAAAGCAAAATAAACAAAAAAAAAAGAAAAAAGCACAAGAAAGCAAAAAAAAAACAAATGCTTGGAAAACAGGGTTAAATTTCATTTACAGAACAATAAGAAAGCAGATTTAACAAAAAGAAAAAAAACCCATTTGAAAAAGCCAAATAAAAATCTGCACTAATACCTAAACAGGAAAAAAACAAAACTACAGTGGGGTACAGAAAAGCCAACCTTGAGTGTGGAGGATAAGATAAAAGTGAAACTCAGTGATGTATTCAGTTTGCATTGGCCCAAAAGATTTTTGTTGCATTTTAAAATGTAATTTCTTGTGGCATATAATGAACTTTTTTGGGAGACAGATGAAGAAAATACACCAATTCTTGTAGTGTTTTTTTTTATTTTTTGGCAATTTTAATGACCCTGTTATTTTACCCTTTTTGGGGCAACAGAATTTCAGGATGGTCATTTTTTTTCATTTTTTTTGTGCTGTAGCACTTACATTTTTTTAAAATTGTGTAAAATAATGTTTATGCATCGCTGCATATGAAAGAGAGAACTTTTATTTTTTTTCGGTGTATGAAGTTGTATAAGGGCTTTTCTTTTGCAAGATGAACAGACACATTCATTGATACAACTGTGTTTTTACTTTTTTAACTTATTTTTTTCACTTTTTATTCTTTTTTTTTTTACTTTTCCCCTTTTGGGGACTAGACTAAAGGGGTTCCTGTCCGATCCAGACCCCGCTTCGGACCGCATGGTGTTCATGACAAACCAGTACGTCAAATGTCGTGAAGAGTTTAAAATAAATAACAAAATATGACAAACAGACTTTTTAATTCATTTTTTTCCCATTTTACTGATTCTATAAAAAACAACAATTAAACATTCTAAGAAAAAAAAATTCGTTAATAAAACTTTTTATTACCACAAAGTTTTCAAAATTTGGGGGAAAAACTGGTAAAAAAAAATGTTGGCATTCAAACCCAGTGGAGAAAAAAAATAAAAAAGGGCCCTGATGGAAGGGGGATAAGTGACCCAGTCAGGAACTGGTTAAGGACTGCCAGGCGTTGCCTACGTGAAGGACTTGAAGAGAAGCTGATGACAAGAATCAGAATTTAACAATTTATTTCATTGGTGTTTATTGGGTGAGTTTACTAATAACATGCTTCACTTCTTTCACATAACACTGGGGACAGTAGAATTCAAACTTTTTTTTATTGGCGCCGCCCCCTCCAGTTCTAAATAGAATAGAAGGTAAAATACGAAGTATAAAGATTTTGGGTGCATTACAAGAGTTTAATGCGCCAAATTTTTATGGGCATAGAGTGTAATGGCCCCAAAAAAGGGGGCGCACAACTATATTAATGCCCAAAAATTTGTCGATTCTCACCCATAATCCATAATTAGCATTGAAACATTAAGGGGCAATTTATGAATTTAAATGATACTTTTTTTTACGGGGCGCCGACACCACAGTTCTAAATAAATAGAAGAGTGAGAAACGACAAAAATTTTTTGGCATTGCAAGTTATGCCCCAAGTTTGGGCATTACACTCTAGCCCAACAAAGTTTGGCGCAAAAGCTCTAAGAAGCGCCAAAAATCTGGTTCGCCCAATAAAAAAAAGTCGCATTAGAATTCATACATGTCGCCTAAGTTGGTTTAAATATTTTAATAACACCCCAATTATCCTTCATGGTTTTCTCCAATATCCACTTGATTTTTAATTTAAAGTTTATATATAAAAAACCCAATTTTCCCCCTCATTTTTCCTTTTTTCCTACATCATGTCTTTTGTTGCCAGGATCCGTTCCTTCACTTCTAATTAAACCTTGTACATATAGAGAATACTCTTAATAATAGTTTTTTAGTTTGTCATGGGAACACACAGAACTATATTGTACCTTTATCCTTAAAATGCCAAAATGCACTACTATCTAGTGCCCCCTTTATCATAATACACTGTAGCTTTGCAAGCAGCTTTACTCTTCTTCTTTTTTAGATTTGTAGAATTGGAATTTGGAGTAAAGAAATAAGGGGCCCCATTGAAAATTGTCTAGGTCTAAAATTTCTTTTGCCCCCCACAAACCCAAACAGAGTTCCTCTCTCATTTCTATGGTGTCTGAAAAAAAAAAAAGGGAACCCTGATTGGCTTCTATCCCCAAAGAAAGTTTTAGACCCAACGTTTTAATAATGATTTCCCAACTTAACATAACACTTTTTGCCAAAAAGGGTTTTTTCCTTTTTGACCTTTACAAAACCCCCCTCTTTTACAGAAACTTAGGCCCCCTTCCTTTCCTGTATCGGTTTTAAGCATGATGACTTTTTAGCTGCTATTCCTAATGGGGGTGTTAGAGGGATATTGGTGGTAAAGAAGTTTAAACAGCAGGGCACAAGGTTACAGTGCTCTAAAGGGTTAAAGTTTATCAGTAAGAAAGATAAGATCCTGCATTGGTGATAAGACACAATTAGACACAGCAAGGAGTGACATCAACATCATACCTCCCAAGTGTCCATTTTTGTCCAAAGGACAGTCCATTTTTACCCAAACCTATCTGTCCCTCTTTACTCCTAAAATGTCCCTGTTTTTGACATAATAAATAAACTTACTATAAAATTATTATATTGCTCCCAATTAAAAAATCTATTTAGTTTCTAACTGTATATTAGACTACAATTCATATACTATTTAATAATTTGTTGCAGTTTGGGCTATAAAAATACAAGGAAAAGGCAGCACTTAAAAAAAGACGTGGTTTTATTGACCCAAAAGCAGCGACGTTTCAGCCCTGAACAGGGCTTTTATCAAGCTATACAAACAGTGCCAACAAGTGGTATATATAGTACAAACGTGTAAACATTCAATTAAATTCCAATTACAGTATAAGTAATACAAAGTGACAATCAAAAAGTGAAATCTACAAACATTGAAAATATATATCAAGTGTAAAGATTATATGTTATGAATACAAATTCAAAAGTGCACCCAGAAGTAGATAAAGTCATTCTAATATACAATATATCATAATTAGTGCACAAATTATCATAATAAGGCTTGTTACAATCGTATACAGAGCTGTTCCTACTCACTGGACATGATGGATCCGCCACAAACTACTACGGCGTCCCTGACGATGAACAGCGCAGGCGCCGCACAACATTGTCGGCACATGCGCACTACCGACTACTGCGAGTCAGAGCGGCTAGGGAGCAACTCTGTGCAGACATGGAAGGGCATGAGCCGCGGGATTAAACCGCAGCCCAGGTCCGAACAGTGTCCAACACCGGTGCATCCAAGCATACTATCAAAATAGACATAATTATAAGGCTTTTAAGCCAAAAATTATATGGTCACAGATATGGGAATAAATACACTAACCATTAATGCCACAAGGTACCACTATTCCTGGTAACACAATGCTATAAAAAGGACAGTGATCCTGGAGTAGAGCCGAGGTCCCGGAGCACCCCAATAGGAGGCACCGAGACCTTAGCCACAGGACACCAAGGGAAAAACGGGCGCAATATTCAAAAGAGACAGCGCTAAGTGATTCCCTAGACCAAAATACAAAAGGAGAATGCCGCACAGATAATATGCAATCCAAAATGAAAGACAAAACCGGAGTTCTCGGCCACCATCAAATCTGTCCAGGAGTATCACAATCAATCAACTTCATTTCTGAAAAACAAAAAGATATATCAATTAAAATAAAGAAATAAAACAAATCAAAGTATAAATAATTATACCAGCACTATCTGTGCTAACATATTTGGGGAAGATGCAGGCAGAAACAGGGTAAGCAGGCATGCATACGTTTATCTACACATTTGAGGAAAAATCTTAAATTCAATATTTAACCCATTAGGGTGCAGTGTGTTCAACTTGTGAATCCATTGTAACTCTTTACGTTTAAGTTGTAAAATTCTATTACCACCACGTTTAGGAGTAGGGACATGATCAATAATTACAAATCGTAAGTCATCCGCTGTATGTTTAAACTCCAAGAAGTGTTTTGGAATTGGGAGATCTATTTTCCCTGTACGTATAGTAGATCTATGTTTTCCAATTCTCATTCTACACTCTTATGTAGTTTCCCCAACATATAATAGTCCACAAGGACAAATGATGATATAAATGACAAACCGACTTCGACAGGTAAGAAAATGATGAATTTTATAGGACTTATTATTAGAGGGATGTACAAAAGTGTCACCCCTAATCAATAGTTTACAACAATTGCACCCCAAACATGGGAAACAGCCCGTCTTTTTAGATTTAAGAAAACCTGTTTCCCTAGACTGTGTAGTTTTAAGGTAAGCAGAGACCAATATATCCTTAAAATTTTTATTCCTTCTGAATGCCATCCGTGGACACGTTCTGAATTCGGGTATAGATGGAAAATTGTCCCTCAACAAATGCCATTCTCTCTGGATTACATTTCTAATTCTATTTGAAAGGCTAGAAAAGGTTGAGACAAAGGTAATACATGGACATTTATTCTCTGAAGGTTTAATATTCCCTATATCAGAACACGCCTTTTGACGTTGAGAATTAATGATTTTACTAGGATAACCACGTTTCCTAAACTTATATGCTATTTCACCCAACCTTTGATTAAGAACAACAGGGTCAATCACAATACGTTTCACCCGGAGAAATTGACTATATGGCAATGATCAAATCATGGGGCGTGGATGGAAACTCTCATAATGTAATAAACTATTTCTGTCAGTTTGTTTAACAAAAAGATCAGTACTCAGTCCATTATCTTTTTTCAAAACCATAGTGTCCAGAAACTGTATGTTTGATGCAGAGGACATCATAGTAAATTTAATATCAGGGTCAATCATATTTAAGAACCCAAAAAATTCTTCCAAATCTGTAGAGGTCCCTCTCCATATCACAAATATATCATCGATATAACGCCACCACCCCAGAACCTGTCTGAAGTGGTGGAACCCATAAATACGGTCCTCCTTCAGATGAGCCATGAACATATTTGCAGAAGTGGGTGCCACATTAGAGCCCATAGCGGTGCCCTTTAATTGAACAAAAAATTGACCTTGAAACGCAAAATAATTCTCAGTAAGAACAAATTCCAAAAGTAGAAGAAGGAAATCAATCACTTCACAAGAAAAATCAGTTGATTCTAAAAATTTACGAACCACTGCCAAACCTCTCTGATGATTAATCGAGGTGTACAAGTTAACAACATCAAAGGAAACCAATACATCAAAATCCAAAACCTCCAGCCCCTGTATTTTTTCAAGGAAGTCCGAAGTGTCTAATATAATTGACTTAGCTGAGGAAGCAAACCTTCTCAGTACCTTATCTAAAAAAATAGCTATTGGACAAAAGATTGAGCCACGTCCTGACACTATTGGACGACCTGGAGGATCTATAAGGGATTTGTGTATTTTGGGAAGACAATACAGCAAAGGTACTATGGGAAATTTCTCAATGAGGAATTCCTTGAGGTCACCATCAATAATCATACGATCAAACGCATCTTCAACTAAGAGTTTAAGTCTAGACTGTAACTCAGATGTTGAATCAAAAGGTACAACCCTATAAACCTCCTGATCATTCAGTTGGCATCTAACCTCCTTGATATATGTAGAGGTATCCATAACAACTAGTGCCCCACCCTTATCCGCGGGCTTGATTGTTACATTGCTATTTTCTGAAAGAGACTTAATGGCCAGTTTTTCTACCTTGCTCATATTATGTTGTAATAATCTAGACTCAATAACATTATCCCTCAATTTATGAATCCCCAATCTCACCATATTCTCAAAAGTGGATACAACTGGGTTATTAGTATAGGGTAAAAAGTTACTAGATTTATTTAAACCTGTCTGTGAGAAACGAAGAGCATAATTTTTACCTTCACCCTGACCCCCTGTAGTGGAAGGGAGAGATGGTAGATCTGGAAAAAATAATTTCAATTTAATATTACGAAACAGATTAAACAAATCTAATTCTAGTTGAAACCAATCTTATATTCAACAGGACAAAAAGAGAGACCTTTGTTTAGAGCACATAAATCAATATGAGACAATTTATACTGGGAAATATTTACCACTAAGTTCTGTTCTTGTTCAATAGGAATGGTTGTAACCTCTTATCTCTCTTGTTTTTGTTTTTTGCGCCACCGGTGATGTTTGCGCCTCCTAACCCTTGTGGAGGTGGGTGTCCATACCTAAAAAGTGGAGTGACCTGACCTTCATTGTCAGAGCCTGTAAAGGGTCTTTGTTTTCTTTTAAATGCACCCCTATTTGCATTCATAGGACAAGTTGAAGAAGTCTTTTGCCAATTAAATATACATCCTTTCTTGTAATCTTCCAGATCACGATACCACTTTTGTCGTTTGACTCCCTCTAAGTCCATTTTGAACTTTATTAACGACTGTTGAAAATCCTCCTTATATTTAGCAAATTCCTCTCCAGTTAACAAGGTTGTCAGAGTGTCCTCTAGATCCAAAATCTGGGTGTTAATAGTAACAAGTTCAGCCTGTAAAAACTCCATAGTGAGCAACATGACATCATAGGCAAATTTGTTAGATATTTGGATAAATCTTTGACATAAATCTGTATTATTTGAAAAAAAGATTAGGGGTAAGATGGGGTCTTCCTCGTATTCCTCGTGGTATGAGACCCCATTTTACCCCTAATCTTTTGTCAAATAATACAGATTTTTGTCAAAGATTTATTCAAATCTCGAACAAATTTGCTTTTGATGTTATGCTGCTTAACATGGAGTTTTTACAGTCTGAACTTGTCACTATTAACACCAGGATTTTGGATCTAGAGGACACTGTCAACCTTGTTAACTGGAGAGGACTTTGCTAAATATAAGGAGGATTCAACAATCGTTAATAAAGTTCAAAATGGACTTAGAGGGAGTCAAACGACAAAAGTGGTATCGTGATCTGGAAGATTACAAGAAAGGATGCATTTTTAATTGGCAAAAAACTACCTCGATACGTCCTATGAAAACAAATAGGGGTGCATTTAAAAGAAAACAAAGACCCTCTACAGGCTCTGACAATGAAGGTCAGGTCACTGCACTTTTTTTAGGTATGGACACCCCACCTCCAAAAGGATTAGGAAAGGGGGGAGCAAACATCAACGGTGGCGCAAAAAACAAGAACAAGAGAGATAAGAGGTTACAACCATCCCTATTGAACAAGAACAGAACTTAATGGTAAATATTTCCCAGTATAAATTGTCTCATATTGATTTATGTGCTCTAAACAAAGGTCTCTCTTTTTGTCCTGTTGAATATACAGATTGGTTTCAACTTGAATTAGATTTGTTTAATCTGTTTCGTAATATTAAATTGAAATTATTTTTTCCAGATCTACCATCTCTCCCTTCCACTACAGGGAGTCAGGGTGAAGGTAAAAATTATGCCATTCGTTTCTCACAGACAGGATTAAATAAATCTAGTAATTTTGTACTATATACCAATAGTCCAGTTGTATCCACTTTTGAGAATATGGTGAGATTGGGGATTCATAAATTGAGGGATAATGTTATTGAGTCTAGATTATTACAACATAATATGAGCAAGGTAGAAAAACTGGCCATTAAGTCTCTTTCAGAAAATAGCAATGTAACAATCAAGCCCGCGGATAAGGGTGGGGCACTAGTTGTTATGGATACCTCTACATATATCAAGGAGGTTAGATGCCAACTGAATGATCAGGAAGTTTATAGGGTTGTGCCTTCTGATCCAACTTCTAAGTTACAATCTAGTCTTAAACTCCTAGTTGAAGATGCATTTGATCGTATGATTATTGATGGTGACCTCAAGGAATTCCTTATTGAGAAATTTCCCATAGTACCTTTGCTGTATTGTCTTCCCAAAATACACAAATCCCTTATAGATCCTCCAGTTCGTCCAATAGTGTCAGTACGTGGCTCAATCTTTTGTCAAATATATATTTTTTTGATAAGGTACTGAGAAGGTTTGCTTCCTCAGCTAAGTCATTGATATTAGACACTTCGGACTTCCTTGAAAAAATACAGGGGTTGGAGGTTTTGGATTCTGATGTATTAGTTTTGTTTGATGTTGTTAACTTGTACACCTCGATTAATCATCAGAGAGGGTTAGCAGTGGTTCGTAAATTTTTGGAATCAACTGATTTTTCTTGTGAAGTGATTGATTTCCTTCTTCAACTTTTGAAATTTGTTCTTACTGAGAACTATTTTGCGTTTCAAGGCCAATTTTTTGTTCAATTAAAAGGCACCGCTATGGGCTCTAATGTGGCGCCCACTTTCGCAAATATGTTCATGGCTCATCTGGAGGAGGATTGTATTTATGGATCCCACCACTTCAGACAGGTTCTGGGGTGGTGGCGTTATATCGATGATGTTTTTGTGATTTGGAGAGGGACCTCTACAGATTTAGAAGGTTTTTTTGGTTTTCTAAATATGATTGATCCTGATATTAAATTTACTATGACGTCCTCAGCATCAAATATACAGTTCCTGGACACTATGGTTTTGTAAAAAGATAATGGGCTTAGTACCGATCTTTTTGTTAAACAAACTGATAGAAATAGTTTATTACATTATAAGAGTTTCCATCCACGCCCCATGATAAAATCATTGCCATACAGTCAATTTCTTTGGGTGAAACGTATTGTGGGTGACCCTGTTGTTCTTAATCAAAGATTGGATGTAATGGCATATAAGTTAGGAAACGTGGTTATCCTAGTAAAATTATAAATTCTCAACGTCAAAAGGCGTGTTCTGATATAGGGAATATTAAACCTTCAGAGAATAAATGTCCATGTATTACCTTTGTCTCAACCTTTTCTAGCCTTTCAAATAGAATTAGAAATGTAATCCAGAGAGAATGGCATTTGTTGAGGGACAATTTTCCATCTGTACCCGAATTCAGAACGTGTCCATGGATGGCATTCAGAAGGAATAAAAATTTTAAGGACATATTGGTCTCTGCTGACCTTAAAACGACACAGTCTAGGGAAACAGGTTTTCTTAAATCTAAAAAAGACGGGTTGTTTCCCATGTTTGGGGTGCAATTGTTGTAAACTATTGATTAGGGGTGACACTTTTGTACATCCCTTCTAAAAATAAGTCTCTAAAAAATTCATCATTTTCTACCTGTCGAAGTCGGTTTGTCTTTATATCATAAATTGTCCTTGTGGGACTAATATAGATGTTGGAGGAAACAACCCAAGATGTAAATGAGAATTGGAAAACATACTCATACGTAACAGGGACAATAGATCTCCCGTGGGAATTCCCAAAACACATCTTGGAGTTTAAACATACACGGATGACTTACGATTTGTAATTATTGAATCATGTCCCTACTTCTAAACGTGGTGGTAATAGAATATTAACAACCTTAAACATAAAGAGTTACAATGGGTTCACAAGTTTTGAACACACTGCACCCAAATGGGTTAAATATTGAATTTAAGATTTGTCCTCAATGTTTAATAAACTGTATGCAACCTGTCTTACCTGTTTCTGCCGCATCTACCCCAAATATGGTGAGCACAGAAATGCTGGGTAGTACATTTATTTATACTTTTGATTTTTTTTTTATTTCTTTATTTTAAATGAAATATATCTTATGTTTTCAAGAAATGTAAGTTGATTGATTGTGATACTCCTGGACAGATTTGATTGGTGGCCTAGATCTCGGTTTTGTCTTTCCATTTTGGATTGCATATTATCTGTGCGGCATTCCACCTTTTGGTATATTGTTCTAGGGAATCACTTAGCGCTGACTCACATTTTGAATCTTGCCCCCGTTATTGTCCCTTGGTGTCCAGTGCTCAGGTCTCGGTCCTCCTATGGGGTGCTCCGGAACTCGGCTCTATTCCATGGATCACTGTCCTTTTTTTTCGGATTGTGTTTCCAGGAATAGTGGTACTTATCCTTTTGCATTATGGTTAGAGTATTTATTCCCATGATCTGTGACCATAAAATTTTTGGCTTAAAACCTTATAATTATGTCTATTTGGATAGTATGCTATGGATCACTGGTGTTTGGGACACTGTTTCGGACCTGGGCTTGCGGTTTAATCCCGCTGCTCAAGCCCTTCCTGTGTGCACAGAGTATCGCCCTAGCCGCTCTTTGACTCGCAGTAGTCGGTAGTTGCGCATGTGCCGACAATGTTGAGGCGGCGCCTGCGCTGTTTCATCTCAGGGACGTCCGTTATTAGTTTGTGGGCGGATCCCATCATGTCCAGTTAGTAGGAACAGCTCTGAAACGATCTGTAAACAAGCCATATTATAAGTGTTGAGCGATTACTTTTACCATCGACATCTCGATGGTCGATAGTCGACCATACATCGACAAGACAGTCGATAGTCGATAATAGATTAAGAGCGATGACCAATAAAGAGTCTATGGGAGAGCAAAAAACACCTTCATTCCTACACCCAAACAGGGCTGGAGAAGGCTGTAAATAACATATCCACAACAGCAAATGGATAAGTTGCTTAGACATCTTAGGCAACCACACTAGAGGTATAAAAGCCCACAGAAAAAAATCACACACCCATTCCTATCCCTGTCTTGTACCACAGCTTGACCCTTAAACCTGCATCACCCACAAAATTAGAAAATTGCCCAGAAGGCAGTATGATTTGAACCATCAATTTACTTGACACTGGACATTGAAAAACCCTTTCCAGGAACACGCTGCAAAGACCCCAAACCTGCATGACCCCCATAATTAACAATAGCCGTAATAAATGGGAGTCATTTTCAACACCCTTTTTATGAACTGACATTGAGCATACAAGTCCTGTCCAACAGCAAGAAGCCCCAAACCAGCCAGACCCCCAATACAAAAGTATGCCGTGAAAAGGAAGTCTTTCAACCACCAATTTAGTTTCACTGGACATTGACTATACCTGTTCCTGGACCGCATAATTACCATTAAAACCTTCCTGACCCCCAAATTAAAAAGTGCCGAAAAGGAGTCTTGAACCACCATTTTTAGTTGAACTGGACATTAACTATAACTGATCCAGTACCGGCAGAATGACCCATTAAAACCTGACTGACCCACAGATAAAAAGTGCCGGAAATAGGAGTCTTTGCAACCACCATTTAGTTTCACACTGGACATATACTGTCCCCTGTCCAGGGTATCGCTTGCCCCTCCGGTATGAGAGTCGGACCAATTGTTGAGCTCACTGGAAATACTGGTGGATAAACGCTCCAGTTCCACCCAGTGCCTCTTTTACTCAACGTGCACGAGGAAAATTGACTCTGTACTTGTTCTCTGTCCGTGCTCCTACTCCATGTCCTCCTGAAAAACCTACATCTGGTCAAGATTTCCCTGTACCTCCCTTGAACATGTCAGAGGAATTATTTTCCCAGCAATTTTGTACAAGTCAAGTTTTTTAGAATATTAATTCTAGAAAACACATTTTTAAAATAGGTCGCTGGAATCCCAACCATGTCTTTTGTTTCTCTTTTTTTAATTGTATTAAATGGGTGTGTCCAATACAGTGATTGATAGCTATGTTAAAGGATCTTGCAAAAACAAGTCATTTTGCAATTTGTGTCCCATAACAGTTCCTACCTATTCCTGTATCTGCTGACAGCAACCATCCACCCTTGAGCCACTCTTTGATCAATTGTGAAGAAACAAATGTCTGTTAGAAAACAAATTTTTTTTATAATAGGACATGTAGTATTTCTGCATTTCAAAGCAAAATGCCCCCAAAAATCAAAGCATGACCTTGAGCCACTTTGGACCATTGTGAAAATAAATGTCCTGTTAGAAACAATATTTTTTGTATAATAAGGACCTGTAGTATAGCTGCATTTAAAGCAAAATTGCCCCTAAAAATTACAAAGCATGACCCTTGACCACTTTGGACAATTAATGAAGAACAAATTGTTATCCTGTGTAGAAAACCAAATTTTTTTATAATGGACCTGTAGTATAGCTTGCATTGATCAAAGCACAATGCCCCGCAAAAATTTAAAGCATGACCTTGAGAGCCACTTTGGACAATTGTGAAAAAAATGTCTGTTAGAAGAACAAATTTTTTTTATACTAGGACCTGTAGTAATAGCTGCATTTCAAAGCAAAATGCTCCCGCCAAAAATTAAAGCATGACCCTTGAGCCACTTTGTGGACAATTGTGAAGAACAAATGTCTGTTAGGAAACAAAAATTTTTTTATAATATGACCTGTAGTATATGCTGCAATTTCAAAGCAAAATGCCCCCAAAAATTTAAAGCAATGACCCCTTGATGAAGAGAGCCACTTTGTACGAATTGTGAAGAACAAATGTCTAGTTTATAGAAACAAACATTTTTTTTATAATAGGACCGTAGTATTGCTGCTGCATTTCAAAGAAGCATGACCCAAAATAAATTATAAAAATGACTTCTCGCCACTGTTTCAAAAATTGTGAGGTGAGAAGATGGCCACTTAAAAGCCACATTTCTGTTCAAAGGACCATGATTATTTTCTGTATCTCACAGCTACATGACCCCAAAAAATTAAAAATAATGACTCTCTCAATCCACTATTAAAAATTGTGAGGAGAAATGCCACTTAAAAGTCCACATTACTGTTCCAAGGCCATGATTATTGCTGTATCTCTCAGCTACTAGATCCCAAAAATTATAAATATTACTTCTCAATTCTCTTCTCAGTGCCACTTTTAAAAATTGTGAGGGAGAAGATATGGCCACTTAAAAGCCACATTTTCGTTCCAAAGACCAGTAATTATAGCTGTTATCTCACAGCTACATGACCTCAAACCATTGACAATGCGAAAACCTTCTAAAGATAAAAGTGAGTAAATGGAATACGTGCTGGGTACCCCCCCCCCCATGAAACCTTGCTGTCTTTACAGTCCTCCTCACAGCAAAACCAGCAAAATGACTGTGGGAAAAGAGAATAAAAATTTGCAGTAAGAAAATGACATTTTAAAAAATATTTTTCAAGAGAACCATTCTTGTTTGAAACAGGAATTGAAAGTAAGCCGGCAACTAATCGTTGACCTCGGCAATTAGGTTGCCTACAACATCATCAGAGATCCATGCCTGATTCCTCTGGATGAAAGACAAACGATCCACATTATCTGTTGAAAGCCGGATGCGTTTGTCTGTAATGAGTAGTGTTGAGCGGATTTTTGTATCGACAAAGTGAAATCAGGCAAGGTTTTTATAGAGATTCGAATTTCCAGATCAATTGCGATATAATAATGTTAAAATCTAGGGGCCATCATCTATTTAAGATCGCGCCTATTTATCGGCGCTTAGATCCTATCCTGTAATTTTGGCGCCAGCAATATCAGATTAAGAATATAGCAGGGTGGATGTGTGTGCGACGTCATGGACTGGATGTGGTATGTTCGATTGGGCAGTAAAAATCACAAATGACCACGTCGTTTTAGCAGGTAGAACAGCGTTTACCTTTTCATCATCAAGCCTCATTTCACTCAGGCGTCTCATAGGTAAAGTACGGTGCGCTCTGCCTGTGGCCACACAGCACAGCGAAATTAAGTCTATTTCTGCACAGAGAAACCACCTGCTATTAGCTGTGATCCTTCCAATTAGTATTATATTAGAGATTTGAAGATTTTTATGTAGTTAGCCTTAGAGAATTTTAAAGCAGCATCTACCGTGTAAACACCGGCAGAGGGGATCGGGGGGGGGCCCCCTGCGGGCGAAACATCAGACAAGCTCAATCTATAAAGAACATTGGATAAAAGTTCATCCAAGACTTAGTGTAGATTATTGTCAGTGGAATTTCTTTATTAATGAACAGATTTTTGCAATGAAGGTATTTCCTGGATATTGGGCAGTCTGAACGTATATTGGAAAAACATCATTTCTAGTAACTGCAGGTTCCTCTTTGTTATAGTGCTGCCAAACTCCACTTTTATTATCATATACATTTCAGATAGGTGTTCCAATTTTACCCATATACACCTGTTACTGTTTATATTTCAACCTTGGCCTTAAATTACAATCCATCAATCTTGTAGTCAGCACTCCAGCACAGGTTGTTTTGTTGCCAAAAATATGCGGTTTCGTACGAAAACATAAACTAGTTACGTGTTTTTTGACTTTGCGCACCCAGTACTGTTCATTGACGCAGCATCTAGCTACGTAAATCTAGAAAACAGTGCAATTTCATATATGCACCAACAGATGAATTGAAAGGTGCAAAAAATACATTTTTATTTATATCAAAACATATCATTACGTTTTGTTTACTTTTGCGCACACCAGGTTACAGTTCATGACGCAGCATCTACGTAAATCTTAAAAACAATTCTATACTAATATTTCTCCACATGTGAAATTGAAAGGGCAAAAAAATACCGTTTATTATATCAAAACATAACAGTTTTACGTGTTTTTTGGATATAGTGCCGCACCCAGTACTGTTCATTGACGCAGCATCCAAAAACGTAATCATAAAAACAGCAATTCTATATTCCACCACAGGTGAATTTGAAAGTGTGCAAAAAATACCTTTTAAAGTATATCAAGAACATAACATTATACGTGTATTTTGACTTTTTCGCACCCAGTTACTGTTCATTGACGCAGCATCTACGAAAATCTTAAAACAGCCATCTATATCACCACAGGTTGAATTGAAAGGAGGTGCAAAAAATAACCGTGTATTTATACGAAAACATAACTAGAAAACGTGTTATTTTTGACTTTGGGCGCAACACCAGTACGTTCATGACGAGCAACACGTAAATACTTAAAACAAGCAATTGCTATATTCCACACAGGTGAATTGAAAGGTGCAAAAATACAGTTTATTATATCAAAACATAACATTTACGTGTTTTTTGACTTTTGCGCACACCAGTACTTTCATTGACCGCAGCATCTACGTTAAACTTAGAAACCAGCAAATTGCTATATATCCACCAAAGGTGAATTGAAAGGTGGCAAAAAATAACCGTTTATAATATCAAAACAAAACAGTTTACGTGTTTTTTGACTTTATGCGCACACCAGTACTTGTTTCATGTGACGAGCAGCATCAACGTAAATCTTAAAACAGCAATTCTAATCACCACAGTGAATTGAAGAAGGTGCAAAACAATACCGTGTATTATACGAAAACATAACAGCATACGTGTTTTTTGACCTTTTGCGCACCCAGTACAGTTCAAAGATCGCAGCATCTGACGAAAAAATCTTAAAACAGCAATTCAATATTCACCACAGGGAATTGAAAGGTGCAAAAAATACAGTTTATTATATATCAAAACATAACAGTTACTGTTTTTTGATTTTGCGCACCCAGTACTGTTCCATGACGCAGCATCTACGTAAATCTAAAAACAGCAATTCTATATTCAACCACAGGTGAATTGAAAGGTGCAAAAAAATAACAGTTAATTATATCAAAACATAACAGTTACGTGTTTTATTGACTTTTGGCGACCCAGTACTTTCATTGACGCAGCATCTACTAAAACCTTAAATAAACATCAATTCTATACTTCGACCACAAGGAGAATTGAAAGGTGCAAAAAATACAGTATATTATAACAAAACATACAGTTACGTTTTTTTTTTTGACTTTTGCGCACCCAGTACTGTTTTCATTGACCGCAGCATCACGTAAATCTTAACAGCAATCTTTATCAGCCACAGGTGAATTGAAAATGTGCAGAAAAATACCGTGTATTATTACAAAACAAAACAGATACGTGTTTTTTTTTGACTTTTCGCACCCAGTACTGTTTAAATAGTGACGTCAGCATCTACGTAAATCTTAAAACATCTAAATCAATATTCACCACAGGAGAATTGAAGAGGTGCAAAAATACCATTTATTATAACCAAAACATAACGAATACTGTATTATTTGGACTTTTGCCCAGACCCAAGTTATTGTAGTATACACCTTGCATTAAATTTGAAATCCACAATTGGATGTTTTTGATAGAGGGTTTGATGATAGCTGTGATTTCGTCTTTTAATAAGGAGACTTTCCAAAACGTATGTCCATACCATCTCAAATTTATTATATTTCAGGACAAGGAGCGAAATGCAGGTGGTTAGCGAGACAAGAGGGGGTAAGCACATAGGAGGATAGAGGATACGAGAGAAGTGCTTCCTTCCAGTGCTGCGAGCAACACGCAAGCCAGCGGATCGTCAGTTGCGAGGACCGTCAGGCTGTCATCGCTGGGTCAGGTGCCCAGGTGGAATCTAAGTAACAGAACATCGTCGCCAATCTGTCCTTAGTGGTTAATGCAAACCTGCATCTAGCAGCTTACCCTCCTCGTCCTCCTCAGTGCACGGCCACAAATGTCGTCGCATCCGCATACAATCACATCCTCCCAACATGAGAGCCTGAGCCAAATGTCAAACTCGTGTCCCACCACTGTGGATAATCCAATGTCTGAAGACCACTTTGATGACAAATGTCGGTTGGGGTCAGGAATGCATGTTTAAAAGATCAAGAGGATGAATTAGTCTGCACTGACGCCCAGTTCTGATGCCACCATTAGGAGGTGAAGGAGCCGTCTAAACGTCAAAAGATCCCGGCGGTCGCAATACGCCTTGCATGCCCCTTGCTTGTAGCCCGCACTTTCTGGAAGCGAGAAAGTCCAGGACGACCAAGTCACCACCTGTGTTGATGTATTTGATTAAGAGGACGACATATTGCGGATCCATCCTGTTTTACCGCAGAATTAGCATGCGAGCGCATCAATCATGGACGAGGAGGAAAGTACGATGGGGTAGTGTCAATACGGGTCCCCAAGACCACAAAAAGGGAGAGGGCGGTCGAAGAAGTCCCGCTGATATATTCCTCCAGCCACGGTCAGGCGCAACACCCCCCCGCTCCACGCATATCGCGCGTCAAAAGGTACCAGGACCTCACAATCCTGGGCCTTCTTTTGAGCAATCCTCTGAATCTCAACCCCGCGATGTCCATATGCCGCCTTTTTGCCTTAAACGCATAAGTAAGGCAAGAACGAAGTGTTACCCACCACCAACAAGTCTAGTCACGATGCAGCGAAAGCATGAGTTGAAATGGGGGAACACTTGGTCCAAAAAAGGCCAGACCGACCCGGGCCTCCAACCACTGACACACCCTCCTGACTCCCCGCCCCCTCCTCCGACCTCCGCCCCACCAAGCGTTCCTTGGCCGCAGCCCATGTCTCTCAGAGTCATGATCAGGATACAGCCTCGCTCCGCTTCAGCCTCCACCGACTGCCCGATGATACCCAGCCACCACCAGAGACCCAACCTAACCCCCATCTCCTTCCGCCATTTAGAACGACCTGCAACGCCGTACACGGCCAGTCTAGCATGCCAGCCTTCTGTCTCCAGGTTTGGGAACAGGAAGAAACACATTAACCAACCAAACCATTCCCAAAGCCCAAAAGCCTTAATGACGGCATTGCCGAGGCTTTGGCCTGAAATGTTGCCTTTCCGTACGGTGACACAGATGGGTTCCGCCCGCATGGCCCTCGCCTGCCCCCAATACCATATGCCGAGCAGTGCATTTGGTTTGCCAGATAAGCCGACCCTTGCCCTGGCCAGAGCCACTGTCATCTAAAATTTCAAGCGCGTTGTCTGCACTGTTGTACCCGGAAAAGACAATCACCCACCGACACATGGACTAGTAAGCACGGCCAAGGCCGCTAAATCTCAGTGGACAGCTCACTGGGTGTTCTGGTGGATGTACCTGGGGGTGACGGTGGCTCTCAGGCTCGGCGCACGCTCTCAAAACTGCAGGGATGGTGCAGGGCTCTTTCTTGTCCCCCCAGAGGTCCTCTTGGTGGCATCACGTGCCCATAGACAACCAGGCCGTTTTTGAAATTAATCTGCCTTGGAGACCCCGTCCCACGACACAGACATGAGCTGTGGACGGCTCTAAGCAAACGATAGCCCGAGCGCTGGTCAGGGTGACAAGGAACCTTGTTGCCAGGGCAAGGTGGTTTGCGATAAAGGGCGAAATATCCTGCAGGCCCGCCCTATAAGATTCTGTAGGCTGAGCACATCCCCCTTTGCCTGGCACATGGTCATGAAACCTTGTCGTCCAGAAATTTCAAAGAGCTACCTACACCGGGTCTGGACTGCCTGCTGAAGAAGGCTCAGGGTCTGAGTTCGCACTTCCCGGCCCGTTCGCCCTGACCCTTGCTTCATCCCGCCTGTGCTGCGTTGCAGAAGTGCTTCACTCGGCCTCCCGTCAGACCGTCCCCTATTGTTGACGTGCAACACGCTGGAATCCACCCACAACAATGCTCCAGCGATTTGTGGCAGCAAAACGCAATTCCATTAACGCATAGCAAGGTGACACCTGCCTGACAAGCAGCTTTGACGGACCTCGGGGTTTTAACCACCGAAGTGGAGGCAGTGTGAAAGAGCATCTGCACCATCTTGCCGATTTTGAAGAAGCCCACCAAAATGGTCAGGTGCGGAACAATGTCCCTTGTCAGCATGAGCATTGTGGTGATCTAGGTTTCTTGAAAACGATCGTGGACACCTGAACAACAGGTTCCCGCCAGCGACGGAGGAGGCAACTGACACAAATTGCGTACACGGTAGCCTATTCTCCTCCGTCAAAACCACAAGCCCTACTTTCACAATTTCATCGGTCGTTCATTTAGGCAGTGGTTCGGGTCCAGAGCTAGTGGCAAGTGGCGCAATGCAGGCACTCAGGGTGCATCTCTCAGGCAAGCCAGGGTCTGTGTTGAACGCTGTGGGGCCCGGAAGGCAGCGGAGAGGAGAGGTAGGAGGTATTCCTAGACACCGAAGTAACGACGTCCCTGTCCTTGAAATAGGGTGGCGCGACTTTGAGGCGGAGGTGAGGAAGGATGAGGAAGATCAGTTTTGCTAGTGCCCGCCTCGACCCAGAAGGCTTGTGAAATCAAGGCTAAATCACTCACATGAGTGCTTTGGATGCTCCAGTGTCCCTCCAACATGATCCGCGCATTAAGTCCATCAAAATGAACAACAGATTACTGGGTGCCCACCCTCCTGTATCCCCGGTACAAAACAAAAATCACACATTCCTTCCACCACCCCAAAATAGAGATTAAAAGTGCAGAAAATGGAGACCCTTGCTGACTTGATCAACTTGTGCTAACACATCTGTATGCTTCAGCTTCACCGGTCCCCAAATGTCACGGTGGAACAAACATCAGGACGTACAGCGAGTAAATGTGCCAAGTAGTGCTTAGCGGCTAGGCAGCAGCCAGGTGGCAGAAGCCTAATGGTTACCTCAGGCATCTATGTTTACCACCTCACCAACGCATGCAAATGCAGTGGCTACACATCACAACACACAGAATCAGCATTAAGATCATGGAGCACGACTATCTGCGTCTCAACATCCGATGTTATTTGCATGTGTTCCGGACCCAATAAGACCTTCTGGGTATCCCAAAATGGATGGGGGGGAAGGAAAAAAAAAAAAGGAAAAAATGTGCCGAGACAGGCTCGTCAACTCCATAGAGGGTGTTTCCTGCCCATCACCAGCGTCATATCTGAGAGCCGGCACCTTCAGCACAGCAGGAGTGAGTCATTACAGACAAACGCGATCGGTCTTGTCCACAGATAGATTTGGATCCGTTTGACCTTTCCATCAAGATGAAATCAGGCAATGGATCTTCTGATGATGTTTGTGGCCACCAATGCCGTGTCACCGATTAGTTGCCGGTGTACTTTCACATTACCATTTCAAACGAAAATGGTCCCTCCTTGAAATACTTTTTTTATAAAAAAAAATGATCATACTATACTGCAATTTTTATTCTCTCTTTTGCCAACAGATCATTTTGATGGTTTTGCTGTAGGAGACAGGTAAAAGAACATCAAGGTTTCATGACAACACCTTATTCAATTTACCCACTTTATCTAAAGAAGTTTTCGCATTGTCAATGGTTTTGAGGTCATGTTGCTGTGAGATACAGCAATAATCATGGTCCTTTGGAACAGAAATGTGACTTCTAAGTGGCATTTCTCCCTCACAATTTTTAATAGTGGCTGAGAAGTCATATTTATAATTTTTTGGGGTCATGTGCTGTGAGATACAGCTAATAATATGGTCCTTTGGAAAGAAATGTGGCTTCTAAGTGGCATTTCTCCCTCACAAATTTTTAATAGTGGCTGAAAGTCATTTTTATAATTTTTTGGGGTCATGTGCTGTGAGATACAGCAATAAACATGGTCCTTTTAACAAAATGTTGCTTTCTAAGTGCATTTCTCCTCACAATTTTACAAGTGGCTAAGAGTCATTTTGAATTTTTTGGGGTCATGTTTGCTTTGAAATGCAGCAATACTACAGGTCCTATTTAAAAAAATGTTGTTTTTCTAACAGACATTTGTTCTCACAATTGTCCAAAGTGGCTCAAGGGTCATGCCACAATTATGTTCATTTAATTTTTGGGGGCATTTTGTCTGTACATGCAGCTATACTACAGGTCCTATTCTAAAAAAATGTGTTTCTAACAGACATTTGTTCTTCACAATTGACCAAAGTGGCTCAAGGGTCATGCTTTGAATTTTTGGGGGCATTTTGCTGTGACATGCAGCTATACTACAGGTCCTATTCTAAAAATTGTTGTTTCTAACAGACATTTGTTCTTCACAATTGTCAAGAGTGGCTCAAGGGTGATGGTGCTGTCAGAAACAGGAATAGGTAGGACACATGTTAAATGGACACATATTGCAAAATGACTTGTTTTTGCAAGATCTTTAACATAGCTATCAATCCCTGTATTGAGACAACCCATTTAATACAATGAAAAAAGAGAAACAAGA
>JAODAL010037015.1:0-40928 GCA_025379985.1 Phyllomedusa bahiana
CCTCCTGCCTTTCAGTGAACCCGAATCGAGCAGGGGCAAGGAGGATTAATTCGTTCAGGGGGGAGGGGAGGTTTCCCCCTTGTCCAAAAGCGTTTTTACCCTGCTGGACAGCCCCTTTTTGAAGGTGGCGCAGAGGGCGGCATCGTTCCACGCGAGCTCCAAACCCCGGATACGGAATTATACCGCTAGCCCCACAGAGGACTCGCCCTGACGAAGGCCCCAAAGGGGGACTCAGCAGAGGAACACGCGCCGGCTCCTAAAAAACGGTGCGGAATTCCTGGAGGAAGACTGTAGGCCCCCCTCACGGGGGTTCTTTCCCTGTCCCAGGGGGGGGTTCCCCAAGCCAGGGCTTCCCGGAAGTGGGCTCCCACGAAGGCCACTTTAGCCCTCTCCGAGGGAAACTGGTCAGCCATCACTCCAGTGCATCGCACTGCAAATGAAACCTGGGCAGAGTTGGGTCCCCGGCAAAGCGGAGGTTAGAGGGGCGAAGCTTGGGTCCCACGGTGGCCAAAGGAACTGAGATGTAGATGACCCAACAGACAGAGGGGGAGGCGGCTGCGGGGATGCTAGGAGCTGAAGCATCATGGCAGAGGCGCCCAACTGCTGTCCTTGTTGTGTATTTTTTGCGTTTGCGGCAACAACCGTCGTAATATTCCGGATGCTTGCAGAGGCACCTTGGCGGGACCATCGCTGGTTTTTACTGTAACGATTTGGTATGGATCGCTGGCCCAACCCGCAGGCATATAGTAACCCACGCCAGGGAACGGAATCTAAGTAGCCCCCGGTTTTCACCAGACCCCCGCCGAAAAGCGGGAGGACTTGCTGGGGCTTGGGGGCTACCGGGCTCCCCCCTGACTGACTTCCGCGGCGGTAGCCGAGGTGCACGAGGTACAAATATATTTCCAGGATTACGGTGGCAGGCAGTATGGTCAGGGGGAGGCGGCAATGGTTCGGGTCGTGGGCAGGGGGATAAGGTCAGGGAGGCGGGGAATGGGTTCGGGTCGTGGGAAGGCGATAAGGTCAGGGCAGGGGGCAGAGGTTCGGGGGTCAGAAAAGTACAAAGGGCGGGAAAAGGCAAGGCAAAAAGACCATCGAACGCTTTCACAAAGGAGGGCACCAAAAATCCACGGGAAATGACGTGGGGCCAAAACTTAAAGGAGTTTTTCTCCCCCCGGGTTTCAAAAATGCATGAAAGAAATTCTCGTCACTTCCTGTTCATACTAATTTGCATAAGCTCCATGCTTGTACAGCTAAGTTGGCTTTCAGATGCTAATTAGTTAGATTAGCTTCTCAAACTACTTGAAGGGCTTCTTACTGATCCCCAAAAAAAAAGCCCTAATTACGACTGTTTACTTGAGATAAATAAGCTTTTTACTGTTGGCACACGGACACGACGCACTGCCATTTGTTCAATGAGATAAAAGAGAGGATGACCACCTCTGTTTTTTCATTGACAAAAAGCCCCCCGGAGATTTTTTTACACGTCCCTTATGGGGAAAATGAAAAAGCCCCCAGAGGTAAAAAATTCACTTGTATCTCTTTAGGGAAAAACAGAGGAACAATGCAATATATTTGGAAAATGTCTTTTATTATTGTGTTCTCCCTACAATTTGAAAGCTAATTCATTGTAGCTAGAAGCAACCCCTTTTAAATAGAGACAGCGCCTCGTGCAATTAGCCAATTACCGCGCACTGTCCTTTAAATCTACATGAAACGAGCGGAGGGCGCTATGCTGCGCATTCCGCCGCAGGACGCGATCCGAACGGGAGCGCGTCAGGGTGAGGAGACGGGACGGATGCAGCCACTGGGCGGCAGAGGGACCCATGCTGCGGCAATCCCGTCCCCTGCCGGGACCTGCCGCGGGGGACACGGAGCACCGGATGGGTCCGAGGACCGTGCACCGCGGCGCAACAACCCTTTTACACAATATTTAGAATGCCAAGTTAATGACATGCTGCCCTCGGCTCTCCGAATTGCCCACTCTGCCACTTTATGAGATGTCTCATACTTTTCGCTGGGGCATGCATATGGCATATCATCCCCTTCATTGTACAGTATGTTTTTCTGTATTCTGTTGGGAACTGGCACTTAAAGGGAACCTGTCAGGTGTTAATATAGCTGGCCGGTCGTAGGAGATTGAGAGCGAGGAAAGTGGACAGAGGGAGAAAAGCTGAGCTTCAGTGATATTATAGGGTTATAAGATAGAGGATAGAACTGTGCTCTGTGATAATAGAAGGTTTTATATGATAGAGGACGATAACTGAGCCTGTGATAAAAAAATGACAGTGGTTTATATAATAAAGGGAGGAGTGGAGCCTGAACTCTGTGACCTCTACTCATGTCCATGCACCACCTTTGTAACCGCTCAGGGGGTTTACCAATCTACATAGATCCGCCGTCCTTTTGTGATACGGTATGGCACTGGGAGAGATCTTGAGGGCCGAAACCCGGAGGCTTTCTCATTAATTAAAAAGGCTTCTAAAAATATTCCTCGCAGACATTATTACAGCAATCCACTGTACAAAAAACGAAACAAAATCCTCAAGCAGTCAAGTCCACTAACTAAAACACAATAATAGACATTGTCTAATGGTGGTCTGGACCAAATGTCCAGGCACCCATAAAACACTGGTACTTTTTCGCAGTACCAATACAGGGCTTCCCTCGAAGCCTCTGTGGAGCCGGAGCTTCACGATCTCGGAGCTCTGCAGCACTCCAAAACTCCAGGTAGCAACCACTCTAAAGTGAAACATCTAATAGCCCCGAGGTCACCCTGTGCCATTACTAGCTTTTTATACTCTTCCCCAGGTCCCTAGCCAGAACCTGTCCTGGAAAGGTAAATACCTCGGGCCCACCCAAGACAAAGTACCGTTACTTGGAAAGGTGGACCAAAACTGTCCACATAGCTGCCATATTAGCAACCTATGGCTACTGACACAAACTAGTTGCCTTCCCCCACCAAGTCCAGGTCTTTGGGGGCACATCTGTAGCAGGTACTACACCTAGAGGCAGAAACCTTTGGCCGCCTAAGGCCACTCTGCCTCAAGAGTTATATGATAGAGGGAGAGTGATGTCATTGGTGTCTCTGGTCATGGTATCGGGTTATATGATAAAAGGAGATAAGTATAGAGCTCCTGTGATATATATGGTTTTATAGTAAAGAAGGTTGACTCTATGTGATAGCAGTGGGGAAAAAAGTATGTTGTCAGCCACAAATTTTGCAAGTCTCCCACTAACCCCAATCATAGCCGACCACCCATAATGCAAGAGACAACAACGTACTTCGCGCTCATCAAATTCCCTCAAATCACTGACTCAAATAAATCCCATTCCCTTCTGTACCCCCTAAAAACATACCTACAACCCCCACCTTAAGTGGCCCCTGTGCACATAAGCAGTACATGTAATTTCCCCAATCCACAGCTATCCTCACAACACGACACTCCTGATACAGAAAATTGTCGAATTAATCTGTTTCACCCAGTACCAAACCCCTCCCACCCCCTGTAAAATCTATGAGGGATGTGAGGATAGCTGGAGACTGGCTAGCGACTTCCAGGACCTTGAAATGAGCGTCATAACGAATCCAACCATTTGCCCTGGCATGAGTGTGTTGGGGAATATTATCATGCTGAAAGAAGACCCAGCCGACGTTTCAATCTTCATGTCCATAGGGGCCCATGCTGATGCCCCATTGTATATTTCTTTCATATACATGGATCAGTCCTTCTTGTCCCCAATTGCAGAGAAACCTGCCTCCAAAGCGATGATGTTGCCACCGGCGGGCGCGCCCATGCTTCACGAGTAGTTTATGGTGGCTCTTTGGAAGCAACTCAGCATTCTCTCGGTCCTACTCACTCCAGAACACATACAAGTTGTGTTTCTTTCTTCTAGCAAACATTTCTTTCCTACTTGGTTTAATCTGACCAGAATGAATATTCACCAATACTCTTCTAGATCATCCAAATTCTCTCTAGGGCAAAGACCTTCAGGGACGGGACCCATAGACATGTACACGCTAAGCAAGAGGGAGCAACATCGTGTGCACCAGCAGGATTCTGAGTCCCATGGCGTCGTAGAGTGTATACTTAAGTTCAGCCTTTGTTTACGTTGGTATCCCAGCCTCTCCTGCAATGCAGGAACATTCAAATAGGTCCGCCCCATGGTGGTTTCTTGGGGATATTTGCTCACCGATCTTGTGAACCATTTTGACCCGCACTGGTGAGAATCGTTGCTTGTGGATCCCTGGATTGAGGGTGATAAATTCAGTGGTCTTTGTATGTCTTTCCATTTACTAATTATTGCTGCCCGGGTAACAATTGATTTCTTCACGACGCAAGCTGCTTGGGGCCTTATTGCAAGATTCATTCTTCCCAGCTTTGGTTGAGGGCTAGGAATTTTTGTTTCTGTTGTCCTTCCATCATACTTTGCAAATAAACTCTTTCCAAAATCAGAACAATGTGATTTTCCCCGTGATTTGTTTTTCTCGATTTTGTTTTCTCATAAGGTAGAGGAGCGACCTAGATATCTCAATTGCATTGTCCTCTCTCATCTTTTAAGTGTGAAGAATAAGCACAATTTGTGTGGCCTGACTAAATGCTTTTTTTTCCCCCACTGTATAAAGAGTTTATAAAAGAGTTGACTCTTTCAAAATAAATTTCCACACTGCTCACCTCCCCACCTGTCATCTCACAGTATCAGCACAATTGTGAACTACATCACGCCGTCCTTCCGACATCCTCACAGTATACACGAATTTAACACCGAAATGGCCCTCTTCTCCCTCCAGCGCACATATCGACACACGCTGAAAACACATCACTCTGTGCTCAGCAGCTCACATTTGCACAAAAGTGAAACACATCATCTCTTCTGCTCGTCTTCACCAGCTGCACATATCACTCACTTTAACACAGGCAGCTCTTCGTTTCGTCCTCATCTCACATATCACAACACGTATAACGAAACATCACTCTTCGCTCCCATTCTCACATAACACACACTTTAACGACATCACTCCATTCTTTTCCTCATCTCACAACGTCACACACGTTTAATCGACATCACTCTTCCTCTCCTGCATCTTTCAACATTTAACACACGTTTAGCGACATCACTCTTTCGTTCTCGCCGTCATCTCTCACAAATCACACACTTATAACACATCACTCTTCTTCTCCTCCTAGCACATACTCACACACTGGAATCTCAGTATACACAGAGATCAGCTTCGCTCAGTAGTCAATAAAGGTGATAATGCTAGAGGAGATAATCTTATCGCAACACATCCAAGTGCGGGGGATCTTTACACAGAATTGTTTGTTCGCACTATATTGGATCTGGCCAGTTCCTCCACACCCACCCACTACTTTACCACCCCCCCAATTGACAAAAACCCGGAGGCATCAGTAACCAATAACCATAACTGAGTAATATGACCACATGAAAATATGAAGTAAATATATGTGTTGCAAGAAACATATTATGGGTAGCTTTCACGTACCAACGAATGAAAACTGTATCAAAAAAACCATAGAAAGAATGCACTTGCGTTTTTGATGCCTTTTTTTGTGCTGAAAGGCACAGCAATTAATGCTGTACATTTCTGCATAAAAACGCATACAAAATGCACCAAAAAAATCCCACTGTGTGAAAGCACCATAAGGCAGCCACTTCCCTCATGCAAAGAAACTGTGTGAGTGGTCTGCCTATTAGTACTGGCACTTTGGAACTTCGCCAAAATTGCCTAACATACTTTTATGAAAGTCTATTGTGGCAAATATGGTATTCTGAACATGCCTGAGGAACCTGTAATTAAAGGGGTTGTCCTCACTACAAGGATTAACATTTTCAAGTTAAACAGAACAAGCCAACCCGAGGTCAGGACAAGCAATAGTAAAACCCATATAACTGAGAGACCAAGCCTAATACTGGAGGAAACCCCTCGGGTTGTATAGGGCTTGCATCCGCCCTCATGTCACTATATAGCTGCAGATCTGTTTGAATCACTCCTGATAGTCTGCCAGCAACTTTCCGCTAAAGCTACAGACCTGTTCGATCACGGACCTGAAGGCTGTCCATCAACTGGATGCTATAGGGGCTACAGACCTGGCTTCGTACTGCAGTCTAGTAAGAGCCAGTAAGACAGTCCCTTCCCTGAATTTCAAAATACAATCAAGAAAACCGGAACTGAGTGTAAGATGATATCAGTTGTAAAGTGCGAACAACCCCTTTAAGCTTCAATTCTTCTGTGATTTATATTAAATTTTTGTCCCCTTCTTCTTTGATGTGGGTAAGCACAAGCTTCAAAAAATAGAAACTCACTAAACAGAGTTCTGATTTCTATTACAGGATGAATCAAAAGATTATAAACTACTAATAAGAAAACCCAGATGAAAAGATATAAGGACAGGAAAAAACCCAAACAATGTGGTTACAGTTTTTGTGAGTAGGGATTATATAGGCACAGATTCAGGGAAGAAGAGAGGCGATCATTTCAAATCGACATGTAGAACATGCTCATGGTGACGACAACCAACTCTCATCAATAAAATAGAGCTACAACTAAAAGACTAATACCCATCAAAACACTAACCGCGTCGCCAAACTCCCGTCCATCAGACCCATGATACATCTCACCATTGCACCGATAGCAGCCCGTGTTTTGCTAATAGTTAAAAGATTACAAAACGCCATAACAACACGCAGTGCAAACCAGGATTTTGTGAAATATTTGTATATACAATCAATCATATAATTTGTACTAGGGACAAAACAAATTTCACGATGTTGCATGGGGCAGACATCTTCGGTCGAGTGTAGCACGGCAGACTCGAGTAAAATTTTTAGTTGCATGTTAAATCTTAAATAACAAAGTAGAAATGTAAAAGAGCTGACTGGCATACACCATCCTCATATCATGATGTGACTCCTGGGGTTTGCCATGTGACTGCAGATCAACCAAATGTTTCATAAACCTATGATCTACATAATAAGTCACTGGGGTGAAGATAAGCACAGGGTTTACAACTGACAACACTTTCTGCAAAACCAACATACCGTCCCTGTTAGGGCAGCAGGCTCGGACTTGCCCACAGGGGAAAAGGGAAAGCCCCTGTTGGGAGCCCCTTAGCATGGTAATGCTTGAAAATAGGCATTTTAACTCCTATCCAATCCTCGAGAATAGTTTCCAAAAACCAGAGAAAGAGGTAAACACTCGCAGTGATTCCGGCAAGTGAATGTCAGTACACCGTGAGTTGCGCCCGCGCTACCGCACTCCGCTGTGATGTTCCACTAGGAATTCAACAGGACCACCTGAGTACATGTCCAACTTTCCCCATAGTGGCCAGTAGGCACATGAGCCCGGGTCCGCACAACTCAGAGGGCCCTCGAAAATCATGCCTACCCTTGCCCAAGGGAGTACACCCAGGGCCGTTTATTGGACTAGATTACCGGATACGCCAATCAGATCAAAAGGGCCCAGAACTTAGATGCTCCCGAGTGTAGTCTTGAAGCGGCCCTTCTATGCTGTTGCCGTGCCAGCCTTTAAAACTGCTCACAGTGCGCAGGGCAGCACGGCACTCGACGAAAAAGCAGGGGCCAGCCTACAAATCTCTGAGCTCCTGTACTACAGTCCCCTGGCTCCAGCCCCTCGTCACCAGAGCACACAGTGCGCGCAGCACTTGAAGTAGCAAGGAGGAGCTGGCAGGGGAGAGAGGAGCAGGGCTTCCCCCACTCCTTCCCCTCATGGAACCATCGGCAGTGAGGAGAAGATACTGCCAGTCCTAATAGACTTCATGAACGAGTTGAGTGAACGGGGAGGGAGTGGGGTGTATGGGAGGCATACCATGTCTATCTGCTGGCTGTGTATACTAGACTTACCCATGTATACTAGTCATGCTGCTGGTGCTGTTGTATCTAAGCCTGACCCAGTGTATAATATACATCGTGCTGCTGTAATCTTAAGGCCTACCCAGTGAATAGCAATCCGATTCTGCAGCTGTGTATCTAAGCCTACCCAGTGTACGACTATCATCTTGCTGGCTGTGTATCTAAGCCTAGACCCCCGTGTATACTATCATCGTGCTGCTGTGTAATCACTAAAGCCTACCCATTTGTATATTATCATCTGCATGTCTGTGTATCTAACCTACCCCAGGTAGTACTTATCATCTGCTGGCTGTGTATCTCAGCCTACCCAGTGTATACTTATCATGCAGCTTGCTGTGTAGCTACGCCTAGCCCAGTGTATACTAACATCTCTGGTGCAGTGGTATCAAGCCTACCCAGATGAATACTATCATCACATCTGCTAGGCTGTGGTATCTAAGCCAACCCAGTGTATAACTATCATCCCTCAGTCTGTGTATCTAAGCCACCCAATTGGTATACAACATCTGCTCGCTGTGTATCTAAGTCCGTACCCAGTGTATACTATCATCTGCTGGCTGTGTATCTAAACCCTTTGTGGTTAGTAATACTGATTTGCTGTTCCCAGGGTGTAGCTAAGCCTACCAAGTGTTATCTGAGTGTCCCCTATTGATTTGATCTCATCAGGTGTTTTACTAACGTGCTGTCCTTGGGTGTATCTAGAGTTCCGCGGGTTCACACAAATTGGGGTGGGGGGGATAGTTGCGGGCAAATTTCAGTCTTGTGAATTACTCGTCCGTACTCTGCGAAATTACGGTGTGAAATATGGTCCAAGGTCCATTACGGTGTAATCCAACATTCGCACAGAGAACTATGGATAGACGTCTCCTCTCCCCCGATCTCGGGGCGCCCGCATTGCGAATAAGCCTGCAGGGTTATGACCCTTATACCCATGTAGACCTGACCCTTATCGTCGTATACGCGCCGAGAAATAATGAAAATCAATGGGGCCGGCGGCAGCTCCCGCTTGCCCCTGCGCGACATGGTGCCGGCGGTATGGAACTCACTATTAGCGCGAGCTCCCCTAGAAGACATACGAAGTAGTTTGCGTCGCACGTACAGTATGCCCACAATACGTCGTGTGAACATAGCCAAAGTGATGTTTTAACTGTATTCTGCGTTGTGTTGGAGGGCCCATGCAGCAGCACTGTGCCCAAGGGGCCCATAATGCTGTTAAGACAGCTCTGTGTGGAACCTGTGCACCCCTTTCCGACACTGTGTAGAAGTCTGGAAGAGAAGCCCGGAATGATTTATTCTCCATTTTCCCCTTTGGACCGCTATATTAAAAACAACAAGATCAAAGAAATTAGCTTTTTAGCACTTCATGACTTTATTTTCTGTTTAAAGAATGTCAATCCTTTTCTAGACAAACTTACTGACAAGTTATCACGAGGCCGGGATATAGGCGTTTTGGTGCCCCTAGGCGAGTACATGCCAAAGGCGCTCGGCCGGACGGTTTGGCCCCTCAACCTCACCCAGAAAATAGCAACCCTGCCACACGGGGTCGTCGTCGTGGGGCCCCTCGCGCTGCAGGTCCTGTCATTAACTTTTCCTGCATATTCCAACATCAACATCGCTTCCCATGCGTCCTCAGTCATCAAGTCACTGTAATAAAGAAAATCGCATCGTGAAGTACCGCCAAGCTCATTAAAAACGCAAACATACACTTGTACGCCCCTCGCGTGATGACAGATGCAATACCCTAAATAAAAGTCGACCGAATACTCCACCAATCCATGTAGCAGAATCTACCAGACAAATTGATTGTTACTAAAAATACACTCCTACACAAGCCAAGACCCAAACTATACTTACTACTAAAGATAAAATAATCCTTGCCGAGACCCTGACCCAAGGAAACGCGACCCCCACATGGACATCACTGTAGCAACAAGGCACTGAAATTACATATAGGCCGGGCTACCGTCAAAACAAAGAGCCATAAAGGATAATCTAGACAATATTATGTAATTGAGCACGCTCATAACAAAAAGAGATATACACCTTATGTTACATTTAGTGACTCACTCACGGAGTGACTATCAATACGTACCCTGCTCAGTGCGAGACGTTCGACATACCCCATTTCCTTCTTCACCAATCTCGGTTACACGTTCGGGACCTTCAGCAGAAAGCGATCTCTGTTGTGCCGATACTCGTCACTAACACATGGGGCAGATTGTTGTGACAATCAAAAAATCACAGATCGAGTCTAGTGTGTGTAGTAAAGGAATGAATAAAAATATGAAAATAACACAGCGACACACACTACACGACACACAACACACACTATAACAACACTACTACACAACGACACCCACACCCTAAACACACAACCCACCTATCAAACAGTACAACTACACACATCGACACACACACACCACTAGGACACTACACACTCCATGAATATCTTAAAATCCACTCTAACCTCCTTACAAAATAGACCCCGAAATGACCGTCCTATAAACACACACACTGGCTCACTCTTAGTCAGTGAAAACCTGTTCGCCAGCGAAGTGCCTTACAAACTCGCACGTGCCCAAGTTAGAGGTCAGTGAGACAAATATGGCACAGGTGCTCCGAGGTAAATTAAAGTCACACCGGCAGGCCTCAAGCGCTAGGATGGGCTCATGCAGGGCATAAAGAACTCGGGCTTATGGATAGTGTGTATATAGGGCTCATGCATGGCCATAAAGAAATAGGGGCTGCATTTGCATGTGGTAATAGGGGGCACAGGTGCAGTAGGGTTCAATATGGGCTCATTCAGGCCAAAAGTAAATCAATTTGGCACAATGGTGGCCACCCTGAAGGGGTATAGGAAGGGCCTCATCAGTTTAATATAGGGGCAACATGAAGGCAGGGTGAATGATAAGGTCTCAATGCAGGCAGGTGTCTATAGGGTGGGCTGTCAGCAGGCATTGCAGGCAGGAGACAAGATTTAGGTTCCTCAGGCAGTGCAGGGCGTCAACGAGAGGGGGCACAGCAGTTTCAAAAGGTGTCATCAGTCATGGAGGTAGCCATATGTGGCACAGTCAGGGTATATATGGACTCGAGGACAGGGTGTATACCAGGGAGCTACATGGCCAGGGTAAATTAGTTGCCGCAGCAAGTGTATGTAATTATAGAGGGCTCGAGTAAAGTGTAAGTAAGTGGCACACGTAGTCAGTCAAAATCGGTAAATGGGTGTCAGGCCGATTGTACTAAACTTTTGTCACCTGTCAGGGGTAAATAGTGTGCTCGATGGTCCCGGCAGGGGCCTAAGTGGATAAAAAATGGGGGCATCAGTTGGGGCAGGGAGTATATAGGGTGCTCGAGGCAGCATGTGTAACATAAGTGGCTCATGCAGTGGTATATAGGAGTCTTCAGAAGGCAGGTGATATATGGGCTCCGGGGGCAGGCAGGGGTCCAAAGAGGGGCTCAGACAATTGGGAAAACAGGGGGCACTAGTTGTGCTGGGGTAAATAGGGGGCTACAGTGCAGGGGTATAAAGGGGGCTCAGGCAGGCAGTGGTATAATAGTGGCTGAGGCATGGTATAATAGAGGCCTCATGGTGTCAGGTGTATTATGGGTGCTCAGCCAGTGGCTATAAATTAGTGGTCGCATACGAGGCAGCAGTGTAAAGTATCTGTGGGCAGCCTGGTCATGTCGGTGAGATATAGTGGCACAGGCAAGGGGGTATATAGGGTGCTCAAGTCAGGGGTATATAGTGTGGCTCGGGAGTCCATGCAAGGTGTATGAGAAAGGGCTATCATGCATGGAAAAATATGGGGGTGCGTCAGGGCATCAGGGGAATATTAGGGTGCTCGAGGCAGGGTAGGGTATATATTGGCTTCAGGGCAGTGGTATGGTTAGGGTGCTCAGGTCAGGGGTATATAGTGGGCTCAAGGAGCAGGTCAGGCATGGGAAATATAGGGGCTTTCAAGTGCAGGTGCAGGGTGATATAGGGGCTCAGGCTCGGTGCCAGTTGAGGCCTAAAGTGGTCCCCCCCCACTAGAGCATAGGGTATAAAGTGTCACAGGTCATGGGCAGGGTGTAAATAGGGGCTACAGCCAGGGGTATATTGCATGGCAAGGTGCAGGGCAGGGGTATATAGTGGGGGCACAGGTACAGAGTAGTAAATATTGCTGCGATGGGCAAGGCAGGGAATATAGGGGCTACAGACGGATGGGTATATAGTTTAATCAGGCAGGGGTAAAAGAGGGGCTCAAGGGTCAGTGTAATAGGGTTTCAGTGCAAAAAGGCCTAGGGGTCTGGATAATAGTGGCTCAGGCATGCAGGTGGAAATATAGGGGGTCAGCCAGGCAGGGGTATATATAGAGGCTTACAGCAGGCAGGGTTCTAACGGGGCTCGGGGGTTGGGCAGCCTCGGAATACAGGGGCACGATTTGCAGAGGTAAATAGGGTGCAGCAGGCAGTAGGGGGGTATATAGGGGCTCAGTGCAAGGAGTATATTAGGTCTCTAGGCAGGCAGGGATATAAAGATAGGGGCTCGGAGTGGGCAGAGTTTTTATAGGGGCTCAGGAAGTGTCAGGGGTATATATGGTGGCTCAGGTCGAGGCAGGGGGTATCTAGAGGTGGTCGCTCATTGTCAGGGGTTGAATATATTAGGGGCTTTCCGGGGGACGCAGGCAGTGGTTAATATAGGGATGCTCTGAGACTGAGGGTGTATACTAGGGGCACAGACAGTGATGTATAATAGGGGGCTCAGTGGGCAGGCAAGGGGTCTATGAGGTGGCACAAGCAGGCAGGGTGTTATAAAGGTTGCTCAGAGGCAGTGGTATAAATGGGCTCCGGGCAAGGGGAATAAATGTTCTCACGGCAGCATGGTTCTAATCGGGGTGGCATCATGACTCTGGCCAGTTTTACAAACTTGTTCAAGCTTCCTTTCAACAAGTATAGGCGGTCACACGGGACTGGGAGCGGTAAAAACACAACAACAAACCACCAACCCTATCCCTGGATCTAAGCTCCGCGGGGTGGCCGGTCATGATAGGGGGAGGTGGTTTAGTTCTCTGACCCAACTTCATACCGAGCCGCGCCGGGACCAGGTACCGGGCAGCTTCCCCTCGGGGCGCACGGCCAGTGACGACGGGTTTGGGGGGGGTGGGGGTTTTTGGCTGAGCGCCCGATTCACAGGCAGCGGACAAGTCGGGCGATTGAACAATCGACATCATCGCCTGACGCTGCCTCAGCTGAGCCGCACTGGGGCGCGGGGCTGCAGGTCCTCAACGCTTTGAGGACCCGGCGGCAGGGCCGCTGTGTCTCCGGCAGGGTCATGGGCCGCCAACCGGAGGTATCCAGCGATCCTCCCGGTGGAGCGGGGGGGGGGGCGCCCTGACACGTGGAGCTGTTTCTGCGGAAAGGGGGTCAAGGGAGCGGCTCTCGGCGTCGTCTGCTCCGCAGTAGAAGGCCCGTGCAGCTGCATGTTGCGTTCATGCAGAGCGTTCAACGATGACATTGAACCGCCTGGCTCGTTGTACTGCTTCAGGTGGGGGGCCGTGACGGCAGCGGCTTTGGATGCCGCGTGAGGTTTCGGTGGGAGGTGGGGGGGCCCCTGCCTTGCGCCCCTTAGGGACAGGCATGGTAGGCGCCCTAGGCGATCGCGCTATCGTCTGCTACTACGTCGTCGCCTGTCCCGCAATGTTATAAGTGACTAATATCAGAATAGTAAGTAGTTATGTTTTGGGAGCTAAGGGCAATATCCCGTTGGATTGGGGTTACGGGCAGTGTTACAAATAGCCCGGGCCGGGATTGCCAGCCGGTATTATGTCCGGTTTTGCGGGGCCAGGGTCCCCCGGAACGGGGCGCGGACCGGGGGACGGCTTTTCATCCCTCTGGTAGCGGAGAGAACAGCCGCTCCGTCCCCCGTACCCAATAGCAGGTGAGAGTACATAAATTCAGTCTCTTAAACCGTACAAAAAAGAACATGTTCAAGAGCAGCCGGGGCGGGCAGTGGGGACTGCTGCAGAGCACGGGTTTTCCCATAGGAGCAACAATTGTGCTCGATTGGTTTCGGGATGATGGGGACTTGTATTTTTTCAGGGCGGGTCGTAAAAACCCGCAAACGCTGGCTGTAAAAACCCCTGCCACCAAACCCGGGTTCGTTGTGACATGCCCTAGATCTACCACCACTTGCTAAAATGTTTGTCTTTCCTCTATGAACCTTGAGCGGTAGGTACCGTAGCGAGCTTCATAGCAAATCTACCAGATTTTTTAAATGTATTTTTTATTTAATTTAAAGATCTTCTGTTCTTTTCCACCTAAGGAGCTGTCACGTAGATAGCAATTACTTCCAGAACTGGTCAACTGTCCTTAGTATGGGTTTTTCGAATATCAACATCGCAATTTACAAATTGCAGTATGAGTTTATAGTAACGGTGTAAACCCCGGTGGGATGATACGCCAGAATGGAAACTCATTCAAATACAAATTTTATGGAAGTTGTCTTTGGACATATTTGAACCCAGAAGCCCCAGCCAAGACAGTGAAAAATAGTATCTGAACAACCTTGCGCCATCCATGCTCCCCAATCCGGTCCTATAATTCCCACACCTACACATGGACATTTCAATAAATGGTGATTCAGAACTGGAAGGTGCAGTGACACATTGCACTTCTCCTTCGTGTTATGCGATATGGAGGGTACAAAACCCAACTGGACACCCACCTATAAAACCAAAACAAAGAACCCAACACAGCTAATAACTACAATAACCCAACACCTTGCCAATACCCAATTACTTCCCACACTCCTAACTCCATGGACGGTAGCCATGATCCATGGGGTCCCCTATTCAAGTTGCCAATAAGGGAAAGCCTCAGTAGAAGGAGCAGCTTCCGGCAATTTTGAATGGAATTTGTGAATTGATGTCCAATGAATATACAACATGTGCATCTGCCTGAGGAACCAGATAATGCAAATTTAGCTGGGGGCTACAATATTGTCTGCAAGGGTCTATTCCGGGTGGGGAGACTTTAATCCAACTATCATTTTAGGCTTCCCTTTCCTTACGGACAAAGAATAGATTTTCAACTTAAAAGACACAAATGACGTATAATTTCACTGTGAACGCTGGTGATTCCTCTCGGACAAAACTAAAGATTTAATAGTCATCTAGACTCAGAGCATCACCACGAATTTCGCACCCCCTAGCCACCATAACCCCAAAATTCCCTCAAAGTGGAGCCGAGCTAGTTATCCTTAATCCTGATCAAAGACAACCCTAATAAAAAACAAAAACCCATCACTAAAAGCAACAACTAAAAGTGTGGGTACCGTCACAAAAGTGAACGCCCTACCGTCCCCACACCCCATTAATTATCAAAGATAATATAAGATCAAAGTACATCAAGACTAATTAAACAGTAGAAGAACCAAGATAACTCGGAAATATTTTATCCGGTATTAGATGTATCTGCATTCCCAGAAGATATGAGGACTGGAGAACCTTATTACATACCAGATTATAGGTTTTGATAGATGACTTTTAATTGGTTTAAGGAGAAATATTTTTTTGAAGTCTCAAAGCTTGAATTGAAGGGAATGTTGTCACCGTTAAAATTTCTCTACTAGATAAAAAATCCTATTATAGAAAAAAACAATCCCCTTGTTACATTGAAAAAACTGATAATATTGACTTTCATTGAGAAAGTTATGTAACAAGGGGCATTTAGCAAGATCGAGGGTGAAGTCACTGAGGGAGAGGTAGGAAGAGCTGTTCCCATTACCTATTGAATTTGTCGATGGTGTGATCCTTTGTTATCTGTCTCCAGCTTTATAATAGAAACATTACCGTCTATACCATCTGATGGAAATCAGTCAGTAGGGTATACGGGCTTAGATAGGACCCACAAAAACAATCAATATCTCAGCAGTTCAATTCAGGTCAAAAATCACCAAGAAATTTACCTCAATCCTGACCCAAACCCTAAGTTGAAGATAGGACATTTTATCCATTCTTACATGTGAACCTACAGTTACATGTCATTTCCAGTCCGGCGACCAATTCTGATCTGATGTCACTTCTGGTGTATCGATAATAAGAAGGGGGATGATGCTAACCCGAAGTGACAAATGATCAAGAGGCGTGTTCTCCGAGAAACCATAAGGTTCAATGAATAAAAATCCATCCAAAATGCATACCCTAACTAGTGTGGACATAGACATGCCACTTACGTCCATGGTTACTATATTTAGATTATTTAAGCAATTTGACGAAATGTGTACCCCAATCCACCCGTTTACTTCACAACCATAAAAATACACAAAATGACCCACAAAATAAAAAAAAAAAGCCCCCCACAAGAGAAAGAACTACCGTCAACTACGATACCTTCTAGAAAACAAGTGGTTAGGACATAGTCAAGTAACCCCAAAAACAGCAAACCCAACTAAAACCATAAACTTTGAACACCTTATAAACTCACTAGTAACTATCATGTCTCATATGTAAGCAATACTAAGGGGGGGAGGATCACCTCAGGAAATAAAAAGTAATGAATAGCACCAGAGTGCATTCTAAAACCTGACCAGGCGCGCCTTCACCAGCCGCACACACACACACCCCGGGCCCCCCCCCCCTATACTAGCATTTACACAGCCACACACGACGCACCTCGTATCCCAACACACATCAGGCCCACACGACGACACACACCACACAGGAGCTATGGACAGGGGTTGGGTCCGACCCGTAAATAGAGATGTCCAATTAAATCATGCAATGGTCATTGAATCAACGATTAGTAATAATGGCATATGTGAAGTTGTGAGAGGGCATTGTGACCCAAGATGGCACTGTAATGGCCATTAGTGGCAAAGAAGAGGTTTGGAGACGGAGCATGGTATAAGAGAGGGTGTTATAGAGTACTAAGATCACTTAGTCGACGAGGATACTTGCAGTGCGAGGGCTCCAGAACTTGCTGTGGACACTTGTCATTGGGTGGTCACCCCACAAAATCATCATCAACTAAGTCCCTGGATGTTGTGCACTGCAAGTGGGACCACAGTTGCCATATTTTTTTTTCATTTCTACATTTAAATTAGATTAATGTCAATATCTTGCATTTGAGTTATCGCACCAATCCCAACTACAGCTAGAGGAAAGTTGTCAACTGTAATTTAACTCAGCCTCGCATGGTGCCACTGTATAGTTGAGAAGGTGCTCCAGCAATGTGAAGTCATCTTACATTGGGATGACACCCTTCTGACGTGTCAATGGACATGCAGTTAGTAGAAAATAATTATTATGATTACACATGAGGCGAAATTATTAAGTATTAGTTGACGCGACCGTACACAAAAAAAAAAAAGATGTCTGACCAGATAAAAAGACAAGGTATTACCCCAATCCACCAGATCGCTCCCTCTCAGATCCAAACAAATGCCATCCCAGCTACAAAACGACCCCATTTCTCCCTCCCCACCCACAGCACAAATTAACCTACCCCTAAATAAATTAGCTCAACCCATTCTTACGCGTCCCAGTAAACCTGATCTTTCAAAGAGGGGCCGAAAAGTATTGTGCACAGAAACTGTCGTCAGGTGGTTGGTGGGGGTTAGATTAATAACCCACTCGACCACGCAGCACGCAGTATGATTCTCAAGCACAAGACAGTTTCCGTTATGCGTGGGCAGTAGCAGGAACCTACATTGAATTTCTGAACTCCAAAGATGTTTCAAGAGATGGGTTCTATGGTCTGGGATACTGGCTAGTGCACTCCAAGGACCTTTGTAATGCTTCTTACGGGAGCCACGTACTTATATGCCGCCCTGTCATTGTTGTTATAGGCGGATCATAGGTATCTTATTTGGAAGTAAGCAACCATTACCTATCTTCAGTTCTTTTAATGAGGGAAGGAGATTGTTGGCTAAAATCTTGTGATACAATACATAGCTCCATCCATCCTCCTTGTCAGATATATGTGCAGTTCATCCATCCCCCATTGTCAAAAAACGAGGCCCCGAAAGTGTCAAGTTTTCCACTCCATGTCTATCAGCGAGTTGGGGATGTGTGTGTAACTTGGGGTTTGTACTCGATCCATCGTTTTTCCTTCCGGTCCAAACGAGGCGACTGGAGTTAAAACCGAAAAAAGTTCTATATTGTGGTTTGGTGTCTCGATCAGATCACTATGAACCTGGTTCCCCATAGGGGCCTCCTCTGAATACATGCCAGAGGTCTATGGAGACTTCAAATGGGAACCCTGAATCATTGTGCTGGCAACGAGGCAGGGGTAGACCTTGCATGACCTGTGGATTTTAAATGCCATAATGGACGTAGTTGTGTTACTAATGGTACGATCTTTGAGACTGTGGTTCCAGCTCTATTCTGGAGCATTGACCGGGTTCCATCCTTAGTAGTTTCTAGGCTGATTCCTTACCTTGTCTCAAAGAATTAACCTTATCCGCATGAGAAATAGATTTTTGGCATGGGAACCGCCAGACCAAGGAAAATGACAGTCATTTTGGTGTTCTTCCATCTTCCTAATAATTTTGCCAATAGTTGTGCCGTGGTTTCCACCAAGATGCTTGCCTATTGTCCTGTAGACTATTCCAGCCTTGAACATGTCTACAATTTTGTCCCTAGTATTCTTAGACAACAATTTGTTCTTGGTGGAGAGATTGCATTGTGATTGATTGAATGTGTGGACAGGTGTCTTTTATACAGGTAACAAGTTCAAAAAGGTATAATTAATACAGGCAATGAGTGCAGAGTAGGAGGGCTTCTAAAAGGTCTGTGAGAGCCGGAAATCTTACTGGTTGATAGGTGATCAAATACTTATTTCATGCAATAAAATGCAAATCAATTATTTAAAATCATACAATGCGATTTTCTGGATTTTTTTTAGATTCTGTCTCTCATGGTTAAAGTGTACCTATGATAAAAATTACAGACCCTTCCATTCTTTGTAGTTAGGAAACTTGCAAAATCGACAGTGTATCAAATACTTATTTTCCCATTGTAAGTGGTAAGAGGTTAAATGTAATCTCTACTAAACAGAAAGTGTCAGCCTATCTTAGTGGTCAATATGAACTCTTGAATATTTCTGTTTTCTTTTCACATGGAAAGTTATTAAAAAAAAAAAAAATTCTGAGCAGGAAGTGATCTCAGAGATGTGGCGTTGTAACATACAGCAGCAGTTGTTATTACCTGTGATGCTAAGGACCTGTAGTTCACAGAGCACCTTGGAAATTTTAATTTTAGGGACTAAATCATTAATATCCCTGTTATGTTACATAACCCCTATTAGGTCTCTTTTACTGTTTAAAAGGATTTACCTGAAAACTCTTATTAATCCACATAATTTCAGAGAACTCCTCTAGGATTCATTTCTTTTTAATATACTGTGCAGAAAACTACAAATATGATCAAATAAAGTTATTTTTTTTAAAGAATGAACCAATACCTAATATCCGAGATCTAGGGACCAATTTCAAACAATGACTGCATTCACCTTTACATTTTTAAGCCTAGATCAGGTATAGTCTGTCAGAATAAATTTCCTGTATTTCAAGTTTTCGGCTCAGTTTTCTTATTTTTGAAAAGCAAAATGTAGACCTTTTTTAAATGCTTGTATCACTAATGTCAGTTATTAGGTTTTATCACGATCCTGTTAAACTGCAGGCACTTTACAAGTCAAATTTGCTTTTATGAACATAAAGGACCTTTTTGTATAAGTAGAAAAGGTAGCTATTAAAATAAGACTAGTACACATAAATGTATACCATAATGCGATCCATTGTTCACTTTGAAATTATACGGTCTACACCACATGGCTTTCTAAATTAGATTCTTTGGAAATAATCACCCATTAAAATTACAATAAATTTAAATGTCTCTGACATATTTCAAACTTGGAGCGATTCTGTATAATCTTACATACGGCACGGTCATTGTTGCCAATTTAAATAAGATGTTTTAAGTTGATAAGTCTCAGTAGAGATCCAGTTCACGACGCAGAGAGCCGCAAAAAGTAACAATGCACGCAGACATATCATGAAAATATTTCATTGTAACCCCATTTCCTCTTCTTTTTAATGGCTCATTAACTTGGAAGGGTTTACAGTTCTCTCGAAACTTGGAAATCATGCAAACTAGTGGTTGCTGGTCCTTGAAACACTTGGAACAAATTATTTCCAATTTTAGAGCCGCAGTGAAGGAATTTCAGACACAGTAAACAAGTATGAAACACGTTGTCAAACGCTTAAGAAACAAAGAGCTATATTTTTTTTCTTTCTGCTTTCATAATTCAAAAATATTTTCTGAAATTACGAGGACTTTTTGTCCCCCCCCAATGATTTTTTTTGTAAAGAGAAAAACAAGTCTGCTATTAAATGTATTATATTGTCATTGGGTAAGGAGGAAATACTTTTTACAGCCCCCAGCTTATATGCTTTATGCCTCATTGACATTATAACCACATGCTGAACTAATAGAGACACACAAAGGTTATTGGTTGCAACTTATGTGTCAGCTTCTATGAGAAATGCAACCAACAGCAAATAACTATTAAATGCCTCACTCTCTTTGCTGTCTTACGTCTGGTATTCTGTAGAATGGGACTATGCTACAAAACCAGATGTAGCTCATAGCAGAGGCATAACCGAGGCCCCATTGTAATACCTGTAACATGGCTCCCTACTTAGTATGCACCTTTGGATCTTTGGGTCCTATCAGGCCCCCTCCAGCACCATGATGCAGGTGCAAATGATACCTCTGCACCCCTATAGCTATACTGGCCCATAAAAAAAGGAGTGCTTGGAAAAAACCCACATCGTTGTGACATTCCATCATATGCTGCAACCCCTTTGTATTTTGGGATTGGAATTATTGCCTTTCCCAGATAAACATTAGTAACACTGATGATATACGGTAGCAGTATAAACAAATCTGGCATGGATTTATCTTTAGATAGCATAATACTATAATCTGATTAGTTCTACCTTAACAAGGATGCTTGATAATGATGGCCCTGAAAGGTTAATATGGGTCCTAAAACCTTTTAGTTTTTAACTGAGAGGTGGTTGGGACTCTTCTATTGAAATCAGTGGGAGTTTTGAGTATATCCCAGCATTTTTTCCTCTCACCTTTTCTTGAAGTTTCTTTACTTTCTCTACTCATTGAGACTACAAGTCTACAATTCTATTTTGTGCTTTGGCTTATTGAAGCATTTCAGATTCAATATACTTGGTTCCATTGTGTTGTTGATGGGAAATGTATTTGTAGACTTCTGAACTAATACATTTACGTAGAGACAGTAAGAGGCAGATTTGCTTAGACAGACATTCCAAAAGTCAGTCCATTGGCATCCACCAAAATTATTAAAAGGGCTTGTCTAGGCCCAAGGCAGGAAGTAATAGAAGTTCTAACATGGCAGCCATGGGAGCATGCATTAGGCTTCTGGCTATCATAGCAACTGCTCTGCACCCCATGATCTCTTCACAGGAAAGGAGAGATGTTCAGAGCCATCCCTGATCCCTGTTGTTGGCACCAGGTGCCAACTGTAATTGACAGCCAGCACCTGCTGCCTATGGAGTGGGTTCAGCAAGTGAGCCTGCTCCATAATTATTTACCTGTATGTCAAATACAGGTAAGGGGCTGAGTACTTTTTGTAAGTCCAGTAATCGTTGCACATTCAGGGTTTAATAGAATATCTAATGATTAGTTCTAAAGTCAGCTCCAAGTGAGGTTGTTCGCTACTAGACATTCGGGGCCCAGTGGATGTAGAATGGCAGTGAATGTTAAAGTGATTATATATTTTTTTTTACTTAATTGGAGCAGCAGTATTTTATATTTACTAAAATATAAAGATCTAGGCAATCCCCTTAATAACTTTGTGTTTTGGATTGACATGTGAAATGACTGTCTATGCAAATCCGCCTCTTACTGTCTCTGTATAATATTGAGTAGTCTACAAATACTTTTCCCATCCTCAACTCAATGTTGATTAATTGAACAGTGGAAAAAAGTATATTGAATCTGAAATACTGCAATAACCCAAAGCCTATAATAGAATTGTAGACTTGTTGTCTCAATTAGTAGAGAAAATGAAGAAACTACAAGAAAATGTGACAGACCTTGAAGATCTATGCAGTAACATAATCAAATTCTGTGTTTTCTTGGAGGAAGGTTTCCAAACTGAGTTACCACTGTATGTGCAACAGCTCAGCAAACCTCTTCTACCCATACTCATGCCTAGAGAGCTCCTGACAGATGATTTTGCCAGATAAACCCCCAAAGAATGCCCTAGCAGAAGCATCCACTAACATGATTTCAAAAAAAGACTACTGGAAAATATCATCCAGCTCCAAAACCGTAGTTCCACAATTACATTGATCTTCCAGCAGAAATCCAGAAAGGCACACAATTTGACAAATCATGTAAGACACTCAGAGCCAAGCTGATACAAATAGGGATTTCTAAGGAATCTGATTATTTGGTACAACTACTTATCCACAATTCTCAACTCTTCTTCAAATTGAACAGTGTCCCAATGACATTTTCTGGCCTGCCAGCCCATACCAGTGCTGCACTTCCCTCTATGATGTCTTTGCATCAGTTACAAAGTGAGAGAGATATAGTGACTCAAACCATGATAGAACCATTCCATATTAGTGATTCAGACTTCTATCCTATGCAGTCCATATTACTAACCCTAAACTTATTCCACGGTCGCATAGAAGAAGACCTTGTAGAATTGCTAAAAAACAGTTCAGATGAGAAAGGATAATAGAAAGAATAATATCATAATAAAAGAGAGAACATCTTTAAAAGAACTACATGACAATAAAGATCTGATAATACAAGGTGAGGACAAGGGAGGAGCAGTGGTCCTATTGGACACTGAACTTTACAAAGGGAAAATATATCCCTCCTGAGTGACACAATTACATATAAAACTCTGAAGTGGGACCCAACATCAATGTACAAAACAGATTTAGACAAAATTTTGAATTATGGTGTTCGTTTGGGAGTTATTAGCACATCTTTAGCTAAAAAGTTGTCTAAAGAGAATCCCTCAATCCCTCGCATTTCTCGCCATCTTTGACTAATTTATACATGTTATTATGAGAAGAGCTTTTTTGTTTGGAGAAAACCCTTTCTCTCCCCACATCAGGTGGTATGGTCGTTATATTGACGAGCTGCTCCTGGTGTGTGGGGGGAGATTGCACATCAGTCAACCAATTTGTCACCTATATTGGTTCTTATAATATGAACTGTGGCAGAGAGACCATAGGTGGTCGCATAGTGCTGCCACTAGGTGGTGTACGGCAGGGGAAATGCAAGGAATATGCCACTGAGGGACTGGTCTCGGTGGGGGAAGCCAGGTGTTGTCAGTCAGCAACATTAGGTTGCTCATGCTCATATGTAGTACGGCTGATGTCCAGCCATGAGGGACTGGCACTCCTGGAACAACTGCAGATGGGTGGGTGGTTGTTCCGGCATTCCAGGTCTCCGAGTTTCAGCTCAGGTATTGGGTACGTTTCTGGAGACCTATTAAAGGCCTCCTACTCCAGATGACCGGGGGTGTGTTCAGCTACCTGGAGCAGGAAGCGATAGTAGAGCGGAGAGGGCTCTAATTCCCCAAGGCTGTGGAAGAGCCTGAGGCCAGTGGAGGCTGGGAGGAGACGCTGCCAGTAACGGGTTTTTGTGATACTGGACGGTAGGTCCAGATCACGTTAGAGAGGGTTCTCGACAACGTGGTAGTGCGTGACCAGACGGCCGAGGTGTAGTTTGTATGTTTTTTTGCCTGCTTGTAATATCTGTGCCTCAATAAAGCTGGCTGATGCCAAGTTTAAACTGGAATCCTGCAGTCGGAGTGCCATCCATTTAACCAAAGCGGCGATCCGTGAACTAAAGGACCCCCAGGATGGCCCAGGAGGGCGTCCAGACGAGAGTGAGTCGTCACATATGGTGGAGGATGCCGTGGGCATAATTGGCACAACCGAAGTGGTGTAGTGTTGGCAAAAAGTGGTGCAAGATTTAAAGGGCCAGTGGCCAAATTGTGAAGCGGTGCATTAAGAGACTGTTATTGCTGCTTTAAAAGTTTTATTTGCCATGGAGGAGCTGCTCACCCAGTTGGTGCAGATGACTGCCCAGCAGCAGGAGATGAGCAAACTGTGGGCACAGCGTAATTTCTCAGCAGCTCGAAGATAATAGAAAACTCCAGGCAGAGCTTGAGGCAAACCAGAGAGAGAGCCATTTAAGGCTCCAGGCACAGCTGAAGACCGGCAGAGAGGCTGTGTCACAGATGAAGTCTGCAGAGGAGGACTTGAGGACCCGAAGTGTTGTGCGGAGGGCGATGTGGTAGATGGTCGCAGGGGAAGATGTGGATGTCTTCCTTGCAGCTTTTGAGCGGGTAGCTGTCAGCGAGAAGCTACCCATAGAGCAATGGGCTGATGTCCGGGCGCCCTATCTGACCGGCAAGCCCCAGAGGGTATACTGTGACAGGTCCCTGCAGGACACTAAAGACTACCCCAAACTAAAAGCCCAGATTCTGGCATGTATGGGGTTAACCAGAACTGTTTGCGTACAGAAGATTGCAGAAGTAACAAGGTGGATGTCTGTTTCCGAGGGCAAAAACCCCCTGATGACTGCATGAGGGAATGTCCTGTGGCCAGGAGGCCTTGTAGTCCAGGAAAGCGTGTGTCCACATCTGGAGATGCTGAGTTGCAGAGGTACCAGCATGCCACGGGCAACCACATTCGTCAACAGGAGCCTGCTATCACCATCCAGCAGAGGGAGCCGTGTTGGAGGTGCCATAGAGCAGTAGAATGTGCTTCTGACTGCCCTCTCAGGAGAAGGCCGGAGAGATTGCGGCCCCAAGCTTTGGAGTTCCAGGTGTGGGGAGCCCCACCCATGGCTGACAGGGGCAGTCAGCAGGAGAGGTAAAGACTGCACCCAGACTGCATACTGGTAAGACTGATCCACTTATTTATGACATGGATTTCGAGACTGTCAGTCAAGTCCAGAATGTATCTCCTCACCAGGGTGTACAAAATGGAGGCGCAGACATGCTGCCAGGCCTTGAGAAGAGTCCTGAGGTAGATAAAACTGTGAAAAGTGGACTTGAAAAATCTGATGGATTCAGCATGTTACCTACTGTGTTGCCTGGGGGACTTGACAATTCAAATGTTAGCCGTATCACAGAGGTGTTCGGTGTCCGGTGATATGTGGTGACCTACAAGTGGGTGCCATTTGCAGTCAGATGTCTGCTACACTTACTGGTGTTAAGAATGTGACTGAGTTACTTAGTGTGAACACAGACAGTTTGGTGTTTGAGTGGTAAAACCATAAGGAGGTTAGCCGGGCTGCTATGACTTATGTCCTGTTTGTAAATAGGTCGGCCATTTACTCATGCGAACTTGATGATGTGCAAGATATAGGAGTCTCCCTGATAGAGGTTGAAAGTTCTCCCTTAGAGACGGTTACAGGGGATGTGCAGGAAACATCTCCACACGTTGCTGCAGAAGGTCTGCTGCTAGACAGAGCTGGTAAACGGAGGTGTGAACAGGGGAAGGTGTCCTCTGGCACTAGTGAAAGGCCAGGTAATGTTGGCAGTGGTAATCCTGCACTTACTAGCATGCATATTATGGGGGCCACAGTGGATCCTCGTCCAAAGGAAGTTATCACCACTTAGGTAGTCACTAAGAAAGGCCAGATGTCAGCTAGTAACCTGGAGGCGGAGCTTCAGGGTCCCAAGAAATTAGGGAATGTAGCTGATCCTGAGGAGCATGAGATGGTCAGTGAGGACCCGCGGACTTGTGTTGAAGAGAGGTTTTGGGTTCCTCATAGTCCTGCAGGCAAAGAGGTAGCAGGTTTGGATTCAGGTGCGCCCCAAGTGGCCATAGTGGATAGTGACCCTGAGAAGTGTGCTGTCATTACAGCTTCTGATGAAGATAGTGGGGTTTCTGGATCCAACCAAGGGTCTTCTGAGAGACCCAAAATAGTGAGAAAACTGCCAAATGGGCACAATACAAAACTAGTCTATGTGGGGAAAAAGGCTACTAGGTCTGGTGGCGCTGGTAATGAGGTTGCTAGTAGTAACCCTGTGAATGTCGGCATGCGGGCTGAAGGTGGTGGCATTGTTGCAGAGCGTGTATGCGTTATGCCACTGGTGGTAAGTGGCTGTGACCTGTCGATTGCTCATTGTGGGATGAGTGCTTGGTGTGAGCTAACAGGTGAGCTGTATATGAGCAAAGTTGTCTCCGCCCCTGAAGAGGTAGAGAAGACGTTGGCCCTGTGTAGAAGCTTTGACCCCGGAGGATGGGTTGTGCTTGGGTGATCACGGCCTACGGCCTTTATCAGAGCGGGGGGATATGTGGCAGAGAGACCATAGGTGGTCACATGGGGAAATGCAAGGAATGTGCCACTGAGGGACTGGTCTTGGTGGGGGAAGCCAGGTGTTGTCAGTCAGCAACATTAATGTCACGGGTGGGCCTGCGACCCCCGTCCCGGGTGGCAGGCACACCCGTGCAGCGCTGCTGCCCGCATGTCGGGCGGTGGGCACGCTCACCCTGCCGCTCCTGCTGCAGCTCCAGTCTCCCGGCGCACGTGTCCCCACTCCCTAAGGCGCGCGCGCGCGTCGGCTCTGTGAAATTTAAAGGGCCAGTGCACCGGTAATTGGGTATTGCCGGTCACTGCCCTTATTTAAGTCTGCCCCTTCCTGAGTCTTGTGCCAGATCTTTAGTGCCATTTAGCCTATAGAGAAAGCGTTCCTAGCCTTGTTCTGATTTACCGTGTACCGTACCATTTGTTTCCGTTCCTCGACCATGAATCTTGCCGCCTGCCCTGACCTTCTGCCTGTCCACAACCACGAACCATAGCCGCCTGCCCTGACCTCCTGCCTGTCCCCGACTATGAGCCTGCCTGACGATTTTGTACCACGCTACACCTCGGCTGCCTCTGCAAGCAAGTCACGTCAGGGGTAGCGACCTGGTAGACTCCTGCCGCAGCAAGTCCATCCCGCTTTGCGGCGGGCTCTGGTGAAAACCGGGACCTACTTAGATTCCGCTCCCTGGCGTGGCTTACACCATCGCTTGCGGCGGTCCAGAGGATCCACTATCTTCATCCGTGACAATTAGGTTGCTGACGCTCATATGTAGTGTTGAGCGATTATTATCGACAAAGTTGAAATCGGCACAGTTTTTATGTTGATCGGATTTTTTAGATCACGCGATAATTTAGGTTAAAATCTGTGCATCATCTATTAATATCGCGCCATTTTCGGCGCTTCCTGTCATTTTGGCGGCCAGCAAATCAGCTTACAGAATAGAGCAGGGTGAGATGTGTGTGCGACGTCATGACTGGGATGTGTATGGTTGCGATTGGCTGGAAAAATCGAATGACCTCGTTTTAAATAGAACAGCCCTTCCTGTTCATGATCAGTGTCTGTCAGCGTCTCATAGCAGTAGGACGTGCGCTCTGCCTGTGTCCAAACAGCTCAGCGAAATTATTCTATTTCTTCACAGAGAAAGCTCTACTGTTAGCTGTGATCCTTACAACTTAGTTAGATCAGAGATTTGAAGATTTTATGTAGTTAGGTAGAGAATTTTAAAGGAGCATCTAAAGTCACGGGAGGGAGCGGGGGGGGGGTCCCGTGGGCGAACACAGACAAGCTCTTTAACCCCTTAAGGACATTAGACGAATCCATAAGTCCAGGTCGTGTGGGTGTTAACGCACCTGTACGTAGCGCGAGGTCGGCGCGGGGTGTCAGCTGTATATTACAGCTGACATCCCGCAGCGTCGGCCCCGACCCCGGATCGCTCCCGGGGGGGGGTTAACCCCTTAATTATCGGGTCGCAATAACTAAGACGCAGGAGGAGATCGCTCCTCCTGCGTCTCTGTCGGCGGCAGCAGCGCACGGATCGGGCGATCTGTGCAGCTCCTGCCCTCTGACAGACAGCACGGAAGGCAGAGAATGCCTTCGGGGTTGTCTGTGACATCACGATGCCCGGCCGTGCCCTTTGGGCATGGCCCGGCATCGTGACTGACAGTTGTCATAGGAACCAGTCATAGCAACAAGCTATGCACTGATTCCTATTGAATGAGAGATCTAAAGATCTCTCATTCAAATCCCCAAAAGGGGAAAAAAAAATAAAAATGTAAAAAAGTAAAAAAAAGAAAAAAAAAATAAAAAAAAACAAGTAAAACACAAACACAAAAATAAAATAAAAATACGTAAAAACCCCCCTTTTTCCCCCCTTTAAAAACCCAACCCCCCAAAAAAAAAGTAAAAAATTAAATAAAGTACCCCCATATTTGGTATCACCGCTTTGGGGTTTACGCCCGCCCTAAAAAATCTGTCATTTTAAAATTAAACTGTACGGTGAACCCGAAAAAAAAAAAAAAAAAAAATCACAGAATTAAGTTTATTGTCTTTCCCCGCAAAAATAAAATAAAATAAAAAGCGATAAAAAAACCTCCTAGAAAACCAAAAGTTGTCCCAAATTTAAAACTCAGTTCACCCCCGCAAAAAATCCTTAAACACTCTGTTACGAAAAAAAAAAAAAATGTAAAAGTTTCTCAGAAGATAGCGATGATAAAAATTTTGGTTTTACAACAAAAAACACTTTTTTTTTTTTTTTTAAAAATTTGCTTAAAACATAAAAAAAACTATATAAAAAAGGGAATCGCTGTAATCGTGAGCCCCCAAAGAAAAAAGGGCTAACTTATCACGGATACGCCGGTGACCCTTTTAAAAAATAAAAATAAAAAAAAAAAAAAACTTCTGGGAAATTGCAGTATTTCCCTTAAACCCTGGCCCCCAAAAAAAATTGGTTTTTAAAAAGCGATAAAAAAAACCCTTTTCCCCCCCCCAAAAAAGGAATACTAATAAAAACTCAACTATCTGGGAAAAAAAACAAGTCCCTACACAGCTCCAAGCACAAAAAAAATTGAAAAAGTTATGGGCTCTCAGCCCTTTTGGCGTTTCAAAAACGTTTTTTTCCCCCTGGTTGAATAAAAGTGTTTTTTTTGAAAAAAAGCTTAAAACATAAAAAAATTTTAAAAATTTGGGGAATGGGTGAAATCGATTGACCTCTGAAAAAAGGGGACCATGCCCATTTTTTAACCGTCCCTGCCCCGCTATAAAAAATAAAAAAAAAAACATTTACCAAAAATTGCTGTTTTTGTTCAAAATACTCAAAAAAACCCCTTAATAAATCAAATGAAAACCCCCTAAGGGTACCAATAAAAACTTAAACCACCCCCGCAAAAAAAAAGCCCATACCCAGCCTCACAAAAAGCAAAAAAAAAGTTATGGCGCCCCAGAAAAGGACAACAAAAAACGAAATTTTTTTAAATAAAACGTATTTCTACTTTGTAAAAGTAAAAAAACCCAAAAAAAACTAATAAAAAATTTCTATATCAGTAATTGCCCCGACCCCCAAATAAATTTAAATCACATCTTTTACACGCAAAGGCAAAAGCTGAAAAATTTGGGAAAACTAAAAAACCCAATGACTGAACTGCGTTTTTTCCCCCCTTTTTCCCTTTTTGCCCAATCCCTAAAAAAAAACTAAGGAACATTTTTCCCTTCCAAAATGCAAGAAAACCCCAAAACCCCAAGATGAGACCCTGAGGGGGTTAAATTTCCAAAATGGGGGGGCCCCTTTTTCGGGAAGGGTTTCCGCCTTTTTTCGGGCTACTTTGGGGCTTTGCAAATGCACATGGCCCCCCCCAAAATTTCTGCTTTCCCAAAAAACCAAATAGCGCCCCTTTCCCTTGTAGGGTCCTCCATGCACCCAAACACATTTTAACCCCCCACATGAAAGGTTAAGCCGAACTTGGAAGAAATTGCTTAAAAAAGGGTTTTGGGGTTCTTTTTTCCGGGAAATTCCTTTATATATGAAACATTTTAAGCAAAAATTTCAGATTATTGAAAAAAAAATTTTTTTAAAATTTTTTACAGCCTTATCAAAAAAAATTTTTTTAATCACCTTGGGGGGCCCATATAATAAAAAAACCAAACCCCCGGAAATATTCATTTAAAGGGGGGTAGTTTCCAAAAAAGTGGGGCTATTTTGGGTGTTTATTAATTTTAGCACCCTTTTGGGTGTCCCCAAAACCTGAATTTGGGGCCCCCAATAAAATCGTATTGAAAAAAGAGACCCCAGATAAGTAAAGGGTCCCCATTCTGGGGCTTTTTAAGGGGGAGCCAAATAAAGCACTAGGGCCCCCAAAAATGGAAAACTCAAAAAACAGCAGACCTGGGGGAAAATTTAAATTAATTTCATTTCCCAGTAAATTTTCCCTATTTCCCCGGAATAATGGATAAAAATTGGAAAAAACTGCAAAAAAAGGAAATTTTTTAAATTTCCAACCCCCCACTTTTGGGTTTAATTTCTGGGGAAATATCTGAAGGGTTTAAACAAACTAATTTCCAAAAAAAAAATTGAAATACGTTTAAAGGGTTTTTAAATTTCTCAATGGCATCACTTAAAAGGGGAACCCATGCAGGCCCCCCAGCCCCCGTCAGAACGGAAAATGGTCCCTAAAAAATGAAAATTGCCCAAATTTCTTGAAAAAATTTGAAAAAATTTCCCACTAAATTTCTAAGCCCCTAAAGTCTAAAAAAAAAAAAAGACTTTTATAAAAAAATGATGCCACCAAATTGGGCATTGGAAATGCTAGTTAAAAACCAAATTTTTGGAGAATAATTTTTTCGTCCCTTTTCCCGCAAAAATTTTTCAACTTTTAAAATCGCAAAATTTTTTTTTTAAATTTTATGAAAATTTTTATATTTTTCACAAACAACAAGGATTGTATTTGGGGGAAAAAAATTTTTTTCTAACTTAAAGCCAATGTTTCCAAAGAGAAAAAAATCCCTGAATCACATGAATAGGTAAAAGTTTTAAAAAGTTATTCTCCATAAAAAAGGGCACGTCAGGGTTTCAAAAATAGGGCTGTGTCAGGAAAGGGCAAAAAAAGGCTGGGGCCCTTAAGGGGTTAAAGAATACTGGATTAGTTCACCAAGACTTTGTGTAACCCTTTCACTGCCCAAAACTTTTTTTATTAACAGTTTTCTTTTGAAATATTTCCTGGGTAAAAGGGCAGCCTAACTTAAATTAAATACACATCTTTTCTAGAACGCAGGTCCCCTTTTTTATTGCAAAACCCACTTTTATTATCAGTATACAATTTTAGATAGGGGTTCTTTTTTTAATTTTTTGCCCATTCCCCGCTTTGTTGAAAACCAAACCTTTCATTTAAAAAAGGGAAACCCCGCAATTTTTTTAGTCAGCAAAAGGGTTATAGGGTGCCAAAAATAACCTTTTTTTTATCCAAAAAACATTTTTAATACTTTTTTTTTTTCACTTTGGGGGCACTTTCAGCTTTGTTTCATTGAGGCCCCCCTTTCACTTAAATTAAAAAAAGCAATTTTTTATCCCCCACAGGTGAAATTTAAAAGGGGCCAAAAAACCTTTTTAAAACCGTTTTTTTTTTACCCGGGGAATTAAGCAAAAATTTCCCGAAAGGGGTTCCCGGGGGGGTTTTTTTTCCAAAAATTTGGGGGGGCGGAGGGCCCAGCTTTTTTGTTTGAAAAAAAAAAATCTTTTTTTTTTTGCAGTTTTAAATTAAATTTAATACAGCAATTTGTAGTCACCACAGGTGAAAATTTAAAGGTGCCCCAAAAAAACCTTTTTTTATCCCAATACATTTCAGATTTTGTTTTTTTTTTCCCTTTTGGGGGCAGGCCCGCTTTTTTTGATAGAACTACTTTTTCAGTTAAATTTGGGTACAGCAATTTTGGGAGGCCCCCCAGGGAAATTTAAAAGGTGCCCAAAAAAACCTTTTTTTTGAATTTTTTTTTCCCCCAAATTTTTCCCTTAAATTTTTCCAAAAACAAAGGTTTTTTTTTTTTTTCCCCTTTTTTTTTGGTCGTCCCAAACTTTGTTGAAAAGATCTACTTTTTCAGTTAAAAATTTTAATACAGCAATTTTTTTAAGGGCCCCACGGGGAATTTTATGGTGCCCAAAAAATACCTTTTTAAAATCCGTAACAATTTTAGACAGGTGTTTTTTTTTACTTTTGGTCATCAAGCTTTGGGTTTATAATCTAATTTCAAATATCAGTGGCAAAACTAAAAAATAAGTGAAAAAAATCAAGGTATATGGAAATTGGAAATGCATTTAACGAAAGGAAAATATAAAAACCTGGGACTCTTAGTTTACATTTTTTTTATCAAAGATTGTATTAAGCTCACCTTCCCCAAAAGCAAAGGGGGGCCCAGCCAGTTAGTCCCTAAAAAAACTGAAAAAAAATTATTTCCCCCCCAGATTTCCCCTTTAGACTACAACCCCTCAGGGGGTGGGTAGGGGAAACCCGTTACGAATTTTCCTGCCAAACCCGTTTTTAAAAAGGTAGGCGGGGTGCCGCAAGCCCCAAAGAGGCCCGCCCTTTTGCTGGGGTCCCCCTTGACCTATTGGGGGGTTTAGCAAATACAATCTTTGACAAAAACTTAAAATAAGAGCCCAGGTTTTTTATATTTTCCTTTTGCAAAAATCAATTCCAATTTCCCATAAAACCTTGATGCTTCCAAATTAGTTTTTTAGTGTGCCACTGATAAATTTTTTTAGGGTTATGCTTTTCCTTTTATGTGCACCTAAGCTTAAATTTTTTAAAATATTTTGGGTGTGCACACCTAATTGATTTTTGAAGTCCCAAATTTTAGGGAATGGGAGCCTCATTGGGTTTTCCCGCACTCCGCCTACCTCTTTTAAAAAAAGGGGAAAGGGTTTAAATTCCCTAGCAGGTTCCTCGCACCCCTAATTTGTAAATCCCGAATGGACTCCCATTTTAGGTAACATGTTCAGTGTTAAAGGGGCCAACCCGTGGGATCCCCTTGACCCCTATTTTTGGGGGGTGACTTAATACAAATTTTTTTTTCAAAAAATGTAAACAAGAGTCCCAGCTTTTTTATATTTTCCTTAGCAGTATGCTTTTTTTTTCCAATTTCTTATTTACCGTGATGTTTCTTTTTTTTAGTGTGCCACGATATTTGTTTTTAGATGTTGTGTTGCCTTTTTAGTGTGCCCTTGTTACTTTTTTCAAAAATTATGGGTGCCCGCTAATTTTTTTTTTTGAAGCTTTTTTTGATTGATCTTTTTGCTTTTAAATTTGAATCCGGGCAATTTGTAGTCCCCAAGGTTATGATAGGTGCCAAAAATACCTTTTTTAATTCCGTATACATTTCGCGGGTTTTTTTTTTTATTTTTGGTCGTCAAGCTTTGTTGATGATTATTTTGCAGTTAAAGTTGAATCAGCAATTTGAGTCACCAGGGTATGATAGGTCCCAAAAAATCCCCTTTTAATATCCGTATAATTTAGACAGGTGTTTTTTTCACTTTTGGTCAGTCAAGCTTTATTGATAGATCAAATTGCAGTTAAAATTTTAACCCCGCTTTGTAGTCAAAGGTTGAGGGCCAAAAAATCCCTTTTATTTCGTATATTTTTTTTTTTCAGATAGTGTTTTTTTCCCTTTTGGCGCAGGCCAGCTGTGTTGATAGTCCCCTGCAGTAAATTTTGTGAATGCAGAATTTTTTTTTGATTTGGGGATTTGAAAATAGCTGTGTTTCCCGTCTTTTAAAAAGAGATTTTCCAAAACTTTTCCCATCCCTTCCAAAATTTTTTTAAATTTTTGAACGGGAGCGAAATAAAGGTGTAACGAGCAAAGAGGGGGGGTAGGACAGGGAGGTAGAGGTACGAGAGAAGGTGTCTTCCAGTGCTGGCGAAAAACACCCCATGCCGGGATCGCAGTTGCAGGACCGTGGCCTGTCATGCTGGGTCGGGTCCTGTAAATCTCAGTAACAAACAGGTCGCCAATCTGTTCTTCGGGTTTAATGAAAACCTGCATCCGCGTCTTACCCCTCGTCCCAGTCCCCGCCCAAAAATGTCGTCATCGATATCAGACCCATCCAACTGGGAAAGCACCCAAATTGTAAACTCGTGTACCACCTGTGGATAATCCTTTTTCTGAAGACCTCTTTGAGCAAAATCGGTTTGGGGTCAAAAGGATGTTAAAAAGATCAAGGGGGCCAAAAGGATGATTTTTCTCTGTTTATGCCCAGTTATGATGCTTCAGAGGGGAAAAGGAAGCCGGTCAATCGCAAAAAATCCAGGCGGCGGAACCCCTTCAGTGCCTCTTGTTGTCCCCGAGCCCCGGGTGCAGAATGTCGGACGACAAATTACTGTTTTGATGATGTGATGACGACATTGGGTTTCCCAAAGTGGTCTTTTCAGCAGAAATTTTCTTGTTAGGCTTTTACTGGCGGGAGAAAAAAGATGGGGTAGGCAGTACGGGTCATGCCCCCAAAAAAGGGGGAGGGCGGTCGCAGAAATCTGTGATATGATTCCCCCAGCCACGGTCAGCGCAAAAACCCGCTCCCCGCTTATCGCCGTCAAAAAAGGGCCAGGGGACTTTAAGCCTGGGTTCTTTGAGCGCCTTTTTTAACCACGTTATAGGCCGCCTTTTTCCGTAAAAATAAGTAGAGGGGAAGAAACCCTTTGGGTTTAAACCCCACAACATGTCTTGTCCCAAAAGCAGGAATGCATGAGTTGAAAAGGAGGAAAAAATTGGGCCAAAAAAGGGCCCGGGCGACGCCGGGCCTCCAACCCCTGTTCACACCCCCTGTCTCCGCCCTTTCCTCCTCCTCCGCCCCCCCCAAGCTTTTCCCCAGTGCCCCTGTCTTCAGAGTCATGATAGGGGTCAGCCTCCCTTCAGCCTCCACCGTGCCGTGTCCCCCACCCACCAGAGACCCATCTACCCCTTCTCCTTCCGCCCGTTTGACGACATGAAGCCCTCAACGGCCAGTTAGCAGCCCCGCCCTTTTTTGTCTTCCGGTTTGGGAGCAGAAGAAAACTTTAAACCCCAAAACCCTCCCAAAGCCAAAAGCCCGAATGTCGGGGTTTTCCGGTTTTGCCTTGGAAAAGTTTTCCTTTCGTTGGGGGGCACAGATGGGTTCCGCCCTCATGGGGCCCCCGCCGCCCCCCTACCCGATTTTCCCGGGAGGTTTTTTTTGCCCGAAAAAACGTCCCTGCCCTGGGCCAGCCAGTGTCATCTAAAATTTCAAGCGCGGGTTTTCTGCTTTGTGGCCGGAAAGTCCCTTGCCACCCACACATGGATGTAAGCCCGGCCTGGCCCTTTATCTCGTGAAGAAATGGGTGAGTGGGGGATGTCTTGGGGGGACGGTGGCTCTCAGGCTTGGCACACATCTTCAAAACCCGCAGGGTGGTGCGGGTTTTTTCCCCCCAAGGTCCTCTGGTGGGATCAGTGCCCAGAGAAAAGGCCCTGTTTAAATTAAACTGTCTTTGGGGGGACCCTCCACACAGGGCAGGAGCTGTGGACGGGTCTCCCAAAGAAACCCCAGGGTGGCTGGGTGCAAGAATTGTGCCAGGGAAGGTGGGTGGAAAGGGGAAATTGGGGCCCCCCTTGATCGGTAGGTGGGAAAATGCCTTGCTGGCAAATGTCTTTAAACCGGGCGTCCGAAATTTTTAAAGTTCCCCCGGTTGGATGCCTGCTGGGAAGGCTCGAAGTTAAGTTCGCACTTCCGCCGTTCGCACCCGCTTTGTCCCCCCCCTGGCTGCGTTTCAGCGTAATGGCCTCCCCGAAACCGTCTCATTGTTTTCGTGGCAACACGCTGGAATTTCCCCCCCCACATGCTAGCGATTGTGGCACAGCCAAATGCCATTCGCAGTCCCAAGTGAAAAATGGCCGACAGCAGCGGTGCGGGACCCCGGGGTGCTGAGCCCCCCCCAGAGTGGAGGCAGGTGAAAGAGCTCTGCACCATCTTTCCAGTTTTTAAGAGGGCCCCCCAAAAAAGGTCGTGCGGAAAGCCTGTCAGATGAGCATTGTGGTGAATTTTTGTTCTGGAAACGATGTTGGCCTCTGAAAAACGGTCCCGCCAGCGACGGGGAGGGGGAAAAAATGCGGGCACGGAGCCTTTCTTCCTTCAAATCCCCAAGGCCGACAGTTTCCAATTTTCATCGGTTTCATTAGGCAGTGGTCGGGGTCCAGGGCTAGTGCAAGGCGGCGCTTTCAGCTCTCGGGGTTTGAATCATCTCAGGCAAGTCAGGGCTGTGTTGAAGCTGTGCCGGAGGAAGGGCGGGGAGGAGGAGGAGGAGGTATTCCTAGACACTGACTTTTTACCGACGTCCCAGCCATGGAAAGAGCATGGCGCGAATTTGAGGCGGAGGGGGGACGATGAGGAAGATCAGATTGCTAGTGCCCCTCGACCCAGAGGATTGGGAAATCGGCTCCATCTCTCACATGGACTGCTTGGATGCTCCATTTTCCTCCAACATGATCCTCGCATTTAAGGCCATCAAAATTTAAAAAACGTTACTGGGAGGCCACCCTCCTGGTTCCCGGTACAAAAACAAAAATCAGCACTTTCCTTCCACACCAATAGAGAGTAAATGCAGGAAATGGAGACCTTGTGATTGATCAATGGAGGGCATCTGTTGCGGTCTGCTTTTAGTTCCTCAAAAAGTCACGGTGGAAAAACATCAGCGACTTGACAGCAGTAGAGTGCCCAAATAGCCGTTGCGGCAGCAGCGCAGCAGGCAAGGTGGCAGAAGGGCCCAATGGGTGACCCCTGGCAATCTTTATTTACCCCCTCACCAACGTGCAATGCAGGGCACACATCCAACACACAGAGACCAGCTTAAGATCATGGTGCACGCTATCTGCGTCTCAACACCGATGTTTTTGGATGTGTTCGGGGAACCCAATAGACTTCTGGGTATCCAAAATGGACGAATGGCCGAGATGGTCGCCATCGCCATAGAGGTGTTGTCCTGTCCAGCAGCCAGGTCATATCTGGCGGACCTTCAGCACAGCTGGAGGAGTCATTACAGCCCAAACACGTCCGACTTTCCACAGTAATGTGGATCGTTTGTTTCATAAAGTTGAATATGGCATGGATCTCTGATGATGTTGTGGCCCCAATTGCCGAGGTCACCGATTAGTTCCCGGGTTTCTACTTCACATTCCTCTTCAAAAAAGAAATGGTCCACTTCAAAACTTTTTTTTAAATTGATCATTTCTTACTGCAATTTTTATTCTCTTTTCCCAACAGTTCATTTTTATGGTTTTTCTGTGAGGAGACTGAAAAAGACAGCAAGGTTTCATGACAACACTGTATTCCATTTATCACTTTATCTTTAGAAGTTTTCGCATTGTCAATGGTTTTGAGTTCATTTTTGCTGTGAGATACAGCTAAAATTTATGGTCTTTAAAAACAGAATGTTGCTTCTAAGGGGGCATTTCTCCATCACAATTTTTAATTGGCTGGAAGTCATATTTATAATTTTTTGGGTCATGTTTTCTGTGAGATACAGTTATAATCATGGTTAGAGATGGGCGAATCGATTTAACGAAGTGGAATTCGTTTTGAAATTTTAGGAAAAATCGGTTCGGAACGAAGTCGAACTTTGGGGTTTTCTTCGGGTGAACGAAGTGTGCTTTTCATTGATAAAATGGCTGCGAGCACATGGCGTTACATGGGGCAAAGCACTCTGGGAGGAAGAAGGGCATAGCCTGCATGACATGTGCAGAGATGAAGCCAATCAGAGACCCGGGGGGATTCTGTGACTCACCGCACTATATAAGACCGAGCGCGCCCCTGGGAGCTCACACTCCTTCACTGTACTGACAGGGAAGGTGCTGTGCGGGTGATAGCGCTTTCTGAAGAACTGATTTTTACACGAGAGATTTTTGTGGGGTGTCTCAGCTTTGTCTCAGAGACTGTTCTCTGAATGTTCTATTTATGATTTTTTTGGGGTATTGGACCTGAATTCCAGTGTGCGTCCTACTGCAGCTGCATATTACACATTCAATATCCAAGTGGGATCTAAGCCAGTTCCTGTTTGTTCATTTTAAAGGATACCGCGTTTTTTACCAATACAAATTCACTTCATTTATTGGCTGCTAAATTCTATTGCGCAATTTACAATCCAGGGGTTAATTAAAGCGTTGTTTTGCTTGCTGATGTGACAAAATAATACACGTCTTTTTCATCGCCATATATATTTATTTTTTTTGGTAGGCACTAATTCAAATCAAAGGTTAATTTCAATTTTTTCTTCTTGTTGTGTGGGCGTAGAAAATACGCCATTGTAACACGATACAAAAGCTACTAGTTTATTGTGTGGCTCAATTCTATGCGCAATTTACATCCTGGGGTTTATTAAGCTGTTGTTTTGGCTGGTGTGCTGACAAAAATAAACCGTCTTTTTTCAACGCCAAATATATATTTTTTTTTGGTAGCCTAATTATATCAAGGCACTATGGTTAATTACATTTTTATCATCTTGTTGTGTGGGCGTAGAAATTCGCCATTGTAACACGCTAACAAAGATAATAGTATTGTGGGGCTCAATTTTATTGCGCATTTACATTCCAGGGGTTTAATTAAGCTGTTGTTTTGCTGGTGTGCTGGCTGACAAAAATAAACCGTTCTCTTTTTCAACGCCAAATATTTATTTTTTTTTTGGTGCCTAATTAACAAGCAAAGGTTAATTACAATTTATCTCTTGTTGTGTGGCGTAGATAAAAAACGCCATTGTAATACGATACAAAAGCTACTTATTTGTGGTGGTCAATTCTATTGCGCAATGTAATTCCAGGGGTTATTAAGCGTTGTTTGCGGTGTGATGACAAAAAATAATACCGTTCTTTTTCAACCGCCCAAATACTATATATATTTTTGGTAGCCTAATATCACAAGCAAAGGTATAATTACAATTTATCTCATTGTTGGGTTGCGTAGAAAATACGCCATTGTAATTAATCGCTTACAAAGCACTAGTTTGTGGTGGGCCAATTCTATTGCGCAATTACTATCCAGGTCGTCTCCGAGTCGTTTATTAAGCGTTGTTTCTGCTGCTGTGCTGACAAAAATTAAACCTCTTTCTTCAAAACGCAAATATATATTTTTTTTTGGGTTAGCTAATTCACAAGCAAAGGTTTTAATTACAATTTTTTATCTTGTTGTGGGCGTAGAAAATAACACCATTGTAAACACGCCTACAATGCTACTAGTTTGTGGTGGCTCATTTTATTGCGCCATTTACATCCAGGGGTTAATAACGCGGTTGTTTTGCTGCTGTGCTGACAAAAATAAACCTCTTTTTTCAACACCGAAATATATACTTTTTTTATTGTAGAATAATTCACAAGCGAGGTTAATTAAGCCTGTTTGTGCTTTTACATTTAGTAAAAAACTCACAGTGATTGTAAACGACACATACAAGTAAATTTTTACTGGCCATTTGTGGAGCGCAATTTATATCCAAGGGTTACCCAAGCTTGTTACTGGGTTCATTTGGAGTCAAAAACAGGGTGTATACTTATCATACAGATAGCTTCATCAAACAGTGTCTGTACATTTTAGAACAAACAGTATGTCAGACAGAGAGGTGGCAGGCTCTGCAACTGCGAGTGGCAGTGGCACAAACATTTCTGAAACGGGCCCAGGTCGCAGCACAGCAAGGGGACGTCGCAGCAGGGGTCACTCGGTGAGGCCACAACTGCCGCTGTCATCTAGCGGCCGTGTTGTTGTTCAGCAACCCAAGGGTTCTTGATTGGTTGACTAGGTCATCCTCTTCCTCCCAGAAGACATCTGACAACCCCAGCCAAGAGTCGGAGGGAACCTCAGACACAACACTTAGTTTGCATGGCCGGGAGCGGGTCAGCGGCCCTCACCTGTCCTCAGCCCGCCTCTGTCCCATCCAGTTCCCTCAGCCAGGGATTTACTATGTGGTCTGGGCTCAGCGCCACTATATAGCGAGGATGAACAATTTGAGGAGGGCAGTCAGCAGCTACTTGGCAGCGAGAAATGGGGCCAATATCCCAGCTTCTTGCAGTAGGCGGCAAAGTATAGATGTGGAGAGTGGCATGGGAGGTCATGTGGTGAGAGGTCAGCCTCGGCTTACCAAGACCGGTGATGAGGACAGTAGTGACGATGAAACACAAATAGATGATGCCGCACTTGGGAGCCGGGTGAAGCAAGGGCTTCATCATCGTCAGGAGAAGAGGGCGTCAGCTTGCGCGTCAGGCAGCGGCGCAGCCAGCAAGTGGGTTGTGTGGCCGTGAGTCAGCAGGGTAGCAGCAGTGTGAGGTCGGGAGCCAAGCGGCCACGGGGTAGAAAACCCGCTTCGCAGGTCCAAGACAGTAGCGGCACAGGGGCTCAGCGAGGCAGCGGCGGCAGTAGTCACTCAGTGCGGAGCGTTGGCGGTAAAATCAGCTACTCGGCGGTGTGGCAGTTCTTTGCTAAGACACCGGAGGAGCCGAATATGGGTATATGTAGAATCTGTGGGCAGAAAGTGAAGCGTGGCCAGGGAGCTAACGTTGGCACAACGGCCCTGCGTCAACACATGCAGCGTCACCATCCGGTGGCCTGGGAGAAACGTGGCTCAGATGTGGTGGTCCATCCTGCCGCTGCAGCGGCCAGTGGCACGCATGCCATTTCAGCCAGTCAAGGCTCCACCACCTCTGCAGAAGGCAGCTGTTTCTCTTTGACATCCTCTCCCGGTCCAGATGCTCCTGCTCCTCGCTACTCATGGCGCCAGCAGTCGTTCAGAGAGGCGATTGTAAAGAGACAACAGTATGCGTCCAACCATCCTAAGGTGCAGCAGCTGACCGTGCTCCTGTCCAAGTTGTTGGTACTGCAGTCCCTCCCTTTCCAAATGGTGGACTCTGCACCATTCAGAGAACTAATGGCTTGTGCCGAGCCGAGATGGAGAGTTCCAAGCCGTAATTTCTTTTCCAAAAAGGCAGTACCAGCACTTCATAAATATGTAGAACAGAAAGTGGGTCAGTCCTTGAGCTTATCGGTTTGTTCCAAGGTACACGGCAGCGCGGACGTCTGGAGCTGTAACTACGGTCAGGGCCAGTACATGTCCTTTACGGCCCACTGGGTGAATGTGCTTCCTGCCCAGGCACACCCAACAACTTGGACAGGAGACGCCGCTTTCTCCTCCCGTTGTCAAACTGCT
>JAODAL010037016.1:0-40928 GCA_025379985.1 Phyllomedusa bahiana
AGCAATTTTCCCCCAAAACCGCCCAAGGGCTTTTGTGATAAACAGCCTTTTCCAGCATGATGGGCACCTTGCCAAAAAGCAAAAGGTGATAACTAAATGGCTCGGGGGAACAAAAAAAGAGATTTTGGGCTATGGACTGGAAACTCCCCGATCTTAATCCATTGAGAACTTGTGGTCAATCATCAAGAGATGGGTGGACAAACAAAAACCAACAAATTGTGACAAAATGCAAGCATTAATTGTGCAAGAATGGACTGCTATCAGTCAGGATTTGGTCCAGAAGATGTTTGAGAGCATCCCAGGGAGAATTGCAGAGGTCCTAAAAGAAGAAGGGTCAACACTGCAAATATGACTTGCTGCTTTAACTCATTCAAACCCTGTCAATAAAAGCTTTTGTTAATCATAATATGATTGCACTTGTATTTCTGTATGTGATAAAAACATCTGACAAACACACATAAAAACCAGAGGGCAACAGATCATGTGAAAATATAATATTTGTGTCTTTCTCAAACTTTTGCCATGACTGTAGGTATAGACCCCCCCAGTAATAGGGCCCCTTGTTTGTTTATAGACCCCCCCCAGTAATAGGGCCCCCTTGTAGGTATAGACCCCCCCAGTGATAGAGCCCCCTTGTAGGTATAGACCCCCCCCCCAGTAATAGGGCCCCCTTGTAGGTATAGACCCCCCCCAGTAATAGGGCCCCTTGTAGGTATAGACCCCCCCAGTGATAGAGCCCCCTTGTAGGCATAGACCCCCCCCCAGTGATAGAGCCCCTTGTTGGTTTAAACCCCCCCAGTAATAGGGCCCCCTTGTAGGTATAGACCCCCCCCGTAATAGCGCCCCCTTGTAGGTATAGACCCCCCCCCCCCCAGTAATAGGGCCCCCTTGTAGGTATAGACCCCCCCAGTAATAGGGCCCCCTTGTAGGTATAGCCCTCCCAGTAATAGGGCCCCCTTGTAGGTATAGAACCCCCCCAGTAATAGGGCCCCCAGTAATAGGCCCTCGACACCCCCCCGTAGCTGATTACTTACCTGGCCGTGCTCCCCCAGCGTCTCCCTCTCCTTCCGGCCCTAAGCCTGCTGCTTTAGGCTTGGGGCCGAGGACAGGAAGCTCTCCCTGCCCGCAGTTCATCTTAATTGTATGCGAGAGGTGCATACAATTAAGATAGAGCCTCTGTGAAGCAAGGGGGCAGAGCCTGCCGGCGGCGGCCGCTCCCTCCCCCTCCGGCTTCACAGACCGGCCCCGCAGCTCTGCACCCGCCGCAATGAACTGTTATGTTCACTGCCGGCGGGCCCAGGAGCGGCATCACCGGGGTAGCAGAGGTGATAGCAGCTGCCGCGGGGCCCCCCAGAGCCACCGGGCCCCGTAGCAACTGCTACCCCTGCTACCCCGGTAGTTACGCCCCTTCTGCAATGAAAGAATGATGGTGCCACCTACTTAGAAAACATATTTAGCATTTTTTGGCATCCTGAAATAGTGCTTCATTTACACATTTCAATTAGAAGAAAGAGACATATTGTTCACACTCCTATTTAGCATGTGTGAGAGATACCTAAAGACCCTTTGATGTGGAAATAAGTCTAAACAATGAGCACTCTGCATAGTGTTTACTTCATTTACATTCAATTCCTGCAACCAAGCACATGATGCTCAATCTTTAATTGAATCAAGTAAAGTACTTTATGTCAAATACACCATGCCAAGAGGCTTTTGTTATACTAAGGTCCGTATTCTTATAGCTCCTGCATATGAGGCTTGGGCGAAAAAGCTATCAGCCAATAAACATCCAGCAACAGCTTAAAGGGAACCTGTCACATAGGCAGGGGAGTAACTAGAGAAGCCAGGGCCCCAAAGCAAACTTCTGGATGGGCTCCCCCCCCCAAACCCCCTCCTCCCTGACCACAACCATGTACCAGGACATGTTGTTAGGTAATGTAGATAATACAAGGGGCAAATACCTCACCCTACATCTCACTATTTATTGCTACCAAACAAATCCACTTACCAAAACCCAAATATTACAATAACCCATCTACATATTGACTTGACTATACCGCCAGAACATGGCCAAAAAAAATTCCCAAACCACATAGTGCCCTGAATAATACCCTACACTATTACTGATCAGTACACAAAGACCAATAGTACCGCCATATAGTGACCATATAGTGGTATATATTTGTGTACACATGGCTCTGCCAGACTGTATATAACACCATACAGTGACCATATAGTGGTAGACACCAGTGTACACAGGCCTCTGCAGACTGTATATAACCACCATACAGTGCCCATAGTCGGTATGACGCAGTGTACACAGGCTCTGCAGATATATAAGTGATATACAGTGTGGTTACATCTTGTGCTCACAGGTGACGTTTCTCTGACGAGTCATTGACTTTCCCCTTTGTTCTGCATCGGCCAGTCCGCCATCATGATGACATCTCCCGACCACTTGTCCTGCAGATTTAGACACAAATTCTAGAATCCCGACTTTTCCTGCACCTGCCACCCTGGCTATATGGGTCCATTTAGGCAGGCAGGGTTTAGGTAGCTATAGGGAGCCATACAGGTGACAGGGGTTAGGTGGGCTATAGGGCCAAATAATAGGTTTAGGTATAAAGGGGCCTCATATAAGTAGACGGGTAGGGTATCGGGGGCTATCTAGGTGGCAAGCTTAAGGGGACTATAGGGGCTATATATGGGAGACAGGCTTCACGGTAGCTATAGGCTATTCAGGCAGGCAAGCTGGGGGGGGTCTAAAGGCACGCTGGGGGGGGTTTCAGGCAAGCTGGGGGGATCTAAAAGGCAGGCTTAGGGGGGTCCCACAGGAGCTTAGGGGCTGTATACAGGCAGGCTTAGGGGCTGTATAGGCATGCTTAGGGGGTCTAATAGGCAGGCTTAGGGGTCTATAGGCAGGCTTAGGGGGGTCTATAGGTAGGCTTAGGGGGTCTATAGGTAGGCATAGGGGGTCTATAGGCAGGCTTAGTGGGCATATAGGCAGGCTTAGGGGCGTATAGGCAGGCTTAGGGGCTAAAAAGGCAGCATAGGGGGGCTATTTGGCAGGCTTAGGGGGTCTATAGGCAGGCTAGGGGGCGTAAAGGCAGGCTTAGGGGGTCTATAGGTAGGCTTAGGGGGGCTATAGGTAGGCTTAAGGGGTCTATAGGCAGGCTTAGGGGGCGTATAGGCAGGCTTAGGGGGCGTATAGGCAGGCTTAGGGGGTCTATAGGTAGGCTTAGGGGGTCTATAGGCAGGCTTAGAGGGTCTATAGGCAGGCTAGGGGGCGTATAGGCAGGCTTAGGGGGTCTATAGGCAGGCTTAGGGGGTCTATAGGCAGGCTGGGGGATGTATAGATAGGCTTAGGGGGTCTATAGGCAGGCTTAGGAGGTCTATAGGCAGGCATAGGGGGTCTATAGGTAGGCATAGGGGGTCTATAGGCAGGCTTAGGGGTATACAGGCAGGCAAAATAATAGTTTCCTTACCTCGGTCCACGCTCCCCCGATGCGCCGCTCGCTCCGCTCTGCTGCTCCCTCTACAGCCGCTGCACTCAGCGCGGGCGGCGCGGTGATGTGACGGCACCGCGCGCGCCCCCGTGATCACCGAGCGCCGGCAGGGGAAGTAGCAGAGCGGAGCGATCGGCGCTTCGTTCTGCTATCTCCCTGTAGCACTGCCTCTGAACGCTCGGACCGGAGGGCCCGGGCGTTCAATGGCAGCACGCGCCGGGCCCCGCAGCTCCCCGCCCACCGCAGTGAACTGTTAAGTTCACTGCCGGCGGGCCCAGGAGCGGTATTACCGGGGTAGCGGACGCGGTAGCAGCTGCTCCGGGGGCCCCCCTAAGCGCAGGGGCCCTGTAGCAACTGCTACCCCTGCTACCCTGGTAGTTACGCCCCTGCACATAGGTTATGCCCCCCTTGCTGAGGGCAGCACAAGCTAGTGTCAGACCTGCTGTTTCCAGTGCTGTGACCCTTATTCTGTAAGATGCAGCAGTTTTAGAGTATTTAATGCTCAAATTTTATTCATGAGCAGGTGTTAGCCCCACCCACCAAAGGCTAGCCCCACCCACCTGGCAGTTATTCACAGGTTTCTACCTATTCAGAGTACTAGGTTTATCAGTTGAGGTGGGCGGGGCTAGCCTCAGATGGGCTGGGTATGAAAAAACCGGGCTGAAAATTGCAGGTTGAGCACTAAGGGCGACATGTCAGAAAAGAGGCGTTTTCACGCCAGTTTTAAGGCGCATTAAATGAATCTGCTGTGTGGTATTCCTTGTATAGCATATTTAATGTGCTTAATTTAGGCGTATACCAAAAAAAAGCGTATGGTAAATCATTGTTAGCATATTTGATGTGCCTACTTTAGACGCATTCATAAGTGTCATGCCTGGCATATAATGCGCCTAGTTTTGGTGTATGACAGTTCATTTATATAGAGAATATGGCGTCAACAGTTTTTCGTTGCAAAATACACCAAAAAATGATGCAGCCCTAATGAGACATGTCGCCCTAAAGACTCGAAAACTACAGCAACTACTAGTTTGTGCTGTCCTCAGCAAGTGGGCCATAATCTATGCGACAGGTTCTCTTTAAGCGCTGTTACAATGACAGCCATTGCAACGGAAACCCGACAAACCTCTTTGTAGTTAATAAGGGTCCGGTGGGCGCAGTTGGTGTCCATTATTTTACAGACCTGGTGCCACCTCTGTAACAGAGGTTCTGAACAGAACCTTCAACGCAGATGTGATCCAGGCCTAAACTGTTCACATTCTAAATCCAAACTTTACTTATAGCGCAAGTTTAGAAATGAGCAAAATATGTCAGGGTTCTTTTATATGAGTGAGTTCTATCATTTTTCTAATGATTGAATATCAAAACTTCTGCTTTGTTTATTATTGGTACTGCACTCTGGCTCATATACAGTGGGGAAAAAAAGTATTTTATCAGCCACCAATTGTGCAAGTTCTCCTACTTGAAAAGATGAGAGAGGCCTTTAATTGATATCATAGTTAGACCTCAACTATGAGAGACAAAATGAGAAAACAAATCCCGAAAATCACATTGTCTGATCTGGAAGAATTTATTTGCAAATTATGTAGGAAAATAAGTATTTGGTCAATAACAAAAGTTCATCTCAATACTTTGTTATATATCCTTTGTTGGCAATGACAGAGATCAAACGTTTTCTGTAAGTCTTTACAAGGTTGGCACACACTGTTGCCGGTATGTTGGCCCATTCCTATGCAGATCTCCTATAGAGCAGTGATGTTTTGGGGCTGTTGCTGGACAACATGGACTTTCAACTCCCTCCAAAGGTTTTCTATGGGGTTGAGATCTGGAGACTGGCTAGGCCACTCCAGGACCTTGAATGCTTCTTATGAAGCCACTCCTTCGTTGCCCTGGCGGTGTGCTTAGGATCATTGTCATGCTGAAAGACCCAGCCATGTTTCATCTTCAATGCCCTTGTTGATGGAAAGAGGTTTACACTCAAAATCTCACAATACATGGCCCCATTCATTCTTTCATGTACACAAATCAGTCGCCCTGGTCTCTTTGCAGAGAAACAGCCCCAAAGCATGATGTTGCCACCCCCATGCTTCACAGTAGGTATGGTGTTCTTTGGATGCAACTTAACATGCTCTCTCCTTCGAACACAACGAGTTATGTTTCTACCAAACAGTTCTATTTTGGTTTCATGTGACCATGTGACATTCTCCCAATACTCTTCTGGATCATCCAAATGCTCCCTAGCAAACTTCAGATGGGCCCGGACATGTACTGGCTTAAGCAGGGGGACACGTCTGGCACTGCAGGATCTGAGTCCCTGGCGACATCATGTGTTACTGATGGTAGCCTTTGTTACGTTGGTCCCAGCTCTCTGCAGGTCATTCACTAGGTCCCCCCGTGTGGTTCTGGGATTTTGTTCACCGTTCTTGTGATCATTTTGACCCCACGGGGTGAGATCTTCCGTGGAGCCTCCGATTGAGGGAGATTATCAGTGGTCTTGTATGTCTTCCATTTTCTAACTATTGCTCCCACAGTTGATTTCTTCACACCAAGCTGCTTGCCTATTGCAGATTCAGTTTCCCAACATGGTGCAGGGCTACAATTTTGTTTCTGGTGTCCTTGGCAGCTCTTTGGTATTCACCATAGTGGAGTTTGGAGTGTGACTGTTTGAGGTTGTGGACAGGTGTCTTTTATACTGATAACAAGTTCAAACAGGTGCCATAACTACAGGTAATGAGTGGAGGACAGAGGAGCCTCTTAAAGAAGAAGTTACAGGTCTGTAAGAGCCAAAAATCTTGCTTGTTTGTAGGTGACCAAATACTTATTTTTCACCATAATTTGCAAATACATTCTTTCCAAATCAGACAATGTGATTTTCTGGATTTGTTTTCTCATTTTGTATTTCATAATTGAGGTCTACCTATGATATCAATTACAGGCCTCTCTCATCTTTTTACGTGGGAGAACTTGCACAATTGGTGGCTAACTAAATACTTTTATCCCCCCGCTATATAGGTGATCTCCCTATATGACATTCACATGCTGTAATAGGCATACATATGTATTTGAGTGATTTTCTACATTAGACAACACTTTTAACCATCTGAAGAGGTTGGACCATGAGAAAAACTGACTGGTGAGGGGCCAACGGCTGGAACCCCAACTGATGAAAAGAGCACAAATGTGACTGCTAATCCAGTCACTTGGAGGCTTAAGGATCCCCACTTATTAAACATGTATCTCCTGTGCGGTGGATATAATACAAATGTTATTTGTGGTCCAACCCCTTTAAGGACTCAACCAGTTTTCATTTGTTCATTTTAGTTTTTTCATCCTTATCTTCCAAAAAGCATAACTTTTTAAAAATATAGCTGCCTGAGATCTTGTTTTGTATATTTATAATGGTATTTTTTAATGCACTATTGGGAAACTTTAAAAAGTTATTTGTGTGGAAGGGAGAATTTTTTTTTATAGGTGAGGTTAAATGTTCATCATGGTCACTGTGTAATAAAACTTAAATATTAAAGAGGACCTGTGACATTTCCTGATACGTATGTTTGAGTAAATACTTGTATTCCCCATGAAATAACAATTGTGGGGCATTTTTCTTATAACTCTGTGTTGTGTTGTTACAGTTACTCTTTTAAGCAATTTATCACAGAATCTGTCAGCTGGGTGTCACCATTTCAGTTTTCAAAAGGGTATATCCCTGCACACAGTGACTCTGACAGCACTGATTGGACAATCTCAGACTTTGCAAAGTAACATCCAAATTGGTAACACCCATCTGACAGATTGATAATGAATTTATAGAAGGAATTACAGAAGGACAACTCCACAAAGAGTTATAAGAGAAGATGTTCCAGAATTGTTATTTCACAATGAACATAAGTAATTACAAAAACAGACATTTCTGGAATGACCACAAGTTCTCTTTAAATTTATTCTGCAGATTAGTTGAATTACAGCAATACCAAATTTATATAATCTTTTTATGCTGGTGTCACATACAGCATTTTTAGCTGTATTTTTTGGGCATTTTAACTTTCATTTTTTCAGCAAAAAACCCTGCTACATAAATTGCTTTTCTCTCCATTCCACTTTTTCACACTTTGGTTGCATTTTTTTGTTAGTGAAGTTTTTTCTCAAAATACAGCACACTGTAGCTGAAGTGTTTTCTTCAGACATTATGTGACTTCTCCCTTATCCTCACCCAAAAAAAATATATATATTTTTTTATATTTTTGTGGCATTTTTGCTCATTACCTACTGTGTGACTCAAAGTGGAGTGATTAAATAACCTGATTTGTTATTAGAAAAGTGTAACATAAAAAATGCACCTAAAAGACCCATGTACCTAAACACTTTATCTTGGAAAAAAAAGAGCCACAAAAATACACTACCTGGGTTCATGGCATTTTTTGTGTGTATTCTGCATCAGTTTCTAAGCCAAAACCAGGAATGAAACCTACAGAGAGAAAAAATAGAATGGAAAGGCCTTCACCTCTTTTGTGTGTTATATCCATTCCTGGTTTTGGCTTACAAATACTGATGCAAAACACGCATAAGAAATGCTATTTCAACCCAACCTTAGTGTGAATAAAAAATGCATGTAGTTTTTTAGGTCTTTTTTTTAGCCAAAAAAGTCATACAAATGTGTGTTAAAAGTAGCAAAGTAACAAATAAAAAACGCTTAAAACATATTTGCTTTGAATAGCCATATTCTGACACAACTTTCTCAGTTCTCAGTTAACAGAGTTGTATGATTGCTTTTTTTACAAGATGAACTTTAGTTTTTATTTGGTAGACTTTTTATCATTGTTTTTTAATAATTTTTTTGGTTTAAGTGACTAGAAATTTAAATTCGGTCATTATTTATTTTGTATATTCATGGCATTCACTGTTAGATAAGTAAGATAATTGCCATGGGTGGCACTGCAACCCGCAGGTCTGGCCACGGGCGCACTCCTGTCCCTGCTCCCCGGCACTGTCACTCACCTCGCCATGTTCCTGTTTTCCATCTCTGCCGACTTAGGGAGCGAGGGTGCACTCCGACTCAGTAAGATTTAATGGGCTGGCGTACTGGTAATTGGATAATTGCCGGACACTGACCTTATATGTTCTGGACACTCCCTTTCTATCTTGCTGGGTCTATTGTGCCCTGAGTCATAGAAAAAGCGTTTCTAAAGTCTTCCTGACATTGCCTTTATCCACTGAACTCATTTGCCTGCTGTCTGCTCTGACCTCTCTGCCTGTCCCCGACCACAAGTTACCTAATGATTCTGTACCACGTTGTGCCCCGGATGCCGGCGCAAGCAAATCTCGTCAGGAGTGGGACCTGGTAGTCTTCCGCCACAGCAAGCCCAACCTGCCTTGCAGCGGGCTGTGGAGAAAACTGAGAGGATACTTAGACTCCACTCCCTGATGTGTCTTTCATCACCACTTGTGTTGTTCCAGAGTATCCACATCCTAGCTGCTGTTACAATAATACTTTAATAGGGCAGACATTTCTGGACCGGTTATTGTTTAGATTATTTTAACATGATAAGTAGAGGGGTATTATGGTAATGCTATTATAGCAAGCTTAGGACTCTTTTACCTCAGCTGCCATGACAACCCATTGGCATCCTGCGACTGTGTTGCAGGGGGGCTAGTTGTATGGCAGGGGGAGCATACTCCCCCTGTCCTACTTGTCGGATGACATAGTTGATGGTGACCTTGGCAAGTCAGCACCTGCTGCATAAGTAGATGGCTCCACTCCTGTGCCCACACCATATTGCCCCATTGCACATCTGCCATAAATGTATGGTGAACGTTGCCAAAGGGTTAAGTTTGAATCTAAGGCTAAGTTCACACGGCTTATTCACGCCATAATTGCGGGACGGATTTTGCCCCACAATTACGGCGTGTGCCGTGCAGTGAGGGAGGGACACGGGGGGCGGCAGCTCGCCAGCCCCATAGACATCCATTATCCACGGCGTGTATCCCGCCGGGATAATGTGCATGTCGCTTTCTCCCCGCTCAGGAGGGGAGGGGAGACAGAATCCATAGTTCTCTATGAGAACTGTTGATTACCGTAATGCCTGGGACGGATTTCAGCCGTATTGGAGCGCAATACGGCGCGCAGTACGGCTGAAATCCGTCCCAGAGTCAGCCATGTGAACATGCCCTTACATGTAGTTTTTGTAACAAGTTTGTGAGAGTCAAGAGAGAATAATAATTCAGTTTTTTTGTACCCACTCCAAAAACTAAGGGCCACATGTATGAAAACTGTCTTGGTCTAAAATTAACTTTGTTGCCCATAGCAACTAATCAAAGCACCCTTTTAATTTTTCCAGAGCACTATATGAAATGAAAGGAGGGCTCTGATTGATTGCTATGAGCAACAAAGTGAGTTTTAGACCTAGACAGTTTTTATACATATGACCATAAAAGTGTGATTCCAGGCCTTAAAGGGGTTTTGCCACAAAGTGAGTTCCTTACCTCTTATCTGCTCAGAAGAGAAGATAAACAAAGCATGCTGAGTCATGAACGGCTGCAGGGGTGAGAGGGAGGGGGATGAGCAGAGCGTGAGGAAGAAGGGACTGTCTGCAATGTTTACTCAAATAATTACATTACAACCAGTGGATTCTCTATACAGCAGACAGCCCCATACACTGCACTTTCTCCCCAGCCCCTTGCAAGCTCCTTCATGTTCCCTGTCATCAGATAAGAAGTGCAAACACGCAATCCTGGTTGTGTCTAATGTAAACTTTCAGGAAACTCAGGGGGACTAAGCAATGCTGTAGCTCTCACAGGCTTCACTTTTTGTACTCACATATATTTAGAAAAGTGATGAGATAGCCATTTTGGAGGTTCCTACGTCAACATTACATTGTGGCAAAACCACTTTAAGAGCCTATGCCTTTAGTAAATATATTTTTATAGATTTTATACTTCTGTATTGTGCTGTTCCTCTGTTATTGGTTATAGAAATGTATTACTGACATTAGCAGATGGGTGTTACTATTCATAGAAGTACCCCTGGAATGGTAACACCCACCTGACAGATTCAGTAATTCATTTCCAAAAGGAATAACAGAGTAAGAACCCAACAAAGAGTTATAAGAGCTGTTTCAAGTATTTACTAAAACAGACATGTCAGGAGATGTCACCAGTCCTCTTTAATGAAAAGGCAATAAGACATCAGCTATTTTGCACATCAAAGAGATTGTCACATAATTTTTATTTGTTTCATTAAAGCTATGTACTAAAACATATTCTTTTTTACACTGTTTTATTATGTATATATTAATATTTTCTTTACATGATTATGGTGGCAGTCCTTTTTATTCTCTTGTACTCATATGGCTCCAACATATTCCGTAGTACTTTTAAGAAATTGTTATCATTATATGTTATCTGCCTCATCCTTCATAATAAATTTGTTACCTTTTTGGCTAGATTTACATGGCGTAGATTCACATGTTGTGCAATACGGAGCAGAACTCTAAGGCCATGTTCACACGGCTTAAAATGGGCCGTATTTCAGTCCGTAATTACGCGCCGGTGTGCGCAAATTACGGGCTGAAAACGGCCCAGTCATTACGGTAATCCACAGTTCTCTTAGAGAACTATGGATTATGTCTCCTCTCCCTGCTCAGCGAATCCGCTGGGCGGGGAGATAAGTGACATGTGAATTACCAGCGGCGTATACGCGCCGCTGGTAATGCAAGTCTATGGGCTGGCGAAGTGCCGGCCCCCCCGCTCCCCCCCCCGCTCCCGCCCCGCCCCCGGCCTAAGGGTATGTTTAATATGGGGCGTCACTTTTATTCTCTGCTACCCATATGGCTCAACAGTTTCCACGTGATGGTGTACTTTTAAGAAATTGTTATCATTATATGTTATCTGCCTCATCCTTCATAATAAATTTGTTACCTTTTTGGCTAGAACTATGGATTACTGTAATTATGGGGCACATTTCACTCATATTAGAGCGCGTTATGCCACAAAATACGTGGCGAAATGCGCCCTAAAATAAGCCGTGTGAACATAGCCTAAGGGACATCCTTGGATTTCTGCTGTGTAGTTCACTTTTTTCTTGACGCAGATTTTACCATGTCCAAGGACGCAGATTAGCCCCATGCTGCTGCACTTTGCACGCTGAATATGTGTAGAAAACCTGACAGCCCAATATGGGTTTTTTACACAAGAAAGATTTGGAATCTATTTCAGTAAAAATATGTCCTGCAGTATTACCATCAAAACAAAATACTTTAGGGGTGTTTTGACACATCAAAATACGCATGAAAAAAAAAGCAAACCTAGCCTTATTTTTATCTTGCCTGTGATAATAAGGAGATAAGCCCAGAGCACACAAGCCAAGCTGAAAAAATGATCTCTACAACAAAGGAAGTTTGAGCCTATTGTTAGTTATCATTGGAAATTGAAAATTGAAAAAATAATAGAACTGTGACAGAATATTTTTTTTTATAAAATGAAAAAGAAACACAATTAAATGTTTTATTAAAAAAGTAATGATTATTATTACACCCAATATGTCTTTTGTTGCTGTGACAATTTTCATAGTTTCAATTTACATAAGTAAAATGTGAATCACAAAACATATACCCATATGTTGTATGAAAATACACACTTTACACAGTGTAGAAATGCCACCTAATTTACAATCATATGCAACTTCATGTATGTTTACATTAAAGCATAAACTTGTATAAAAATGCATTAAAAAATCAAGTTTGAGCCAAGCAGAGCCTGAGATGCACAACTCCTAAAAATAAGGGGGATATGTATGAAAACTGTCTAGGTCTAAGGGCATGTCCCCACGGCACGTGTTTTCGGCCGGTTTTTCAGCCGGTTTGCGTTTTTTCAGACCGCCTGAAAAAACGGCCGAAAATGAGCACAATTGTGCTCTCTGGAAAATCATGCGGCAGTCCCTACTGCACGGGTTTTCCGTCCGGCGGTTTGTACACCCGCGGTCCGGCCGCAAAACATTGTGCTAGCACAATCTTCCGTCCGGTTTCCGGACGGAATCTGTGCAAGCCAATGTGAAGGGGGAGGGCTTTTCTCCGCTCATCGCGGAGAAAAGCCACCCCCCCCCCCCCGCGGCCATAGGGACGACCGCAAAACAGGACAAATACCTGTGTCATGGGAACGCACGCTAAGATTTTCTTTGTTCCCCATAGCAACCAATCAGAGCTTCCCTTTTATTTTTTCACAGTACTATAAGAAATGAAAGGGTAACAATGATTGGTTGCTATGGGCAACAAAGAAAGTCTTAGAACTAGACAGTTTTCATACACAAGGCCCAGATGTGCGGAGTTCATACATGCCACTTAGGGCTATGTCTACATAGAGAGGCTTAACCGTTAAAAAATATTTTCTGGATGACACTGACATAACAATATGAATGAAAAAGCAACACCCACCAGTACAAATGAGTTTGCAGGTTTTAGGAGCAATTGCCCGTCATACATTTGAATGATTTAAAGGGTTCTAGTGTCTCATGGCATATACACGTGACCACCTTTGTGGGCAACAATCCTTCTTTCTACCCTAAACAAGTATGTTTTAAAATTATGGATCACTGCTGTAGAATGAGATTTAAGTGATTTAAATACATAAATTCAACATGGTCACTCACATAATATCTCTTTGGCGGAAAGGCCAGCCATTACTGAATTAAAAAAAACATGGACCAACTGGACCAAGATGGCTGACAAATGGGGGTAAAGTGGTTATTTTGGATAAAGTAATTGTAAGAAAATGGCTTTTAAAATAAATTACTTTAAATCTCATTGATGAAGGGATACAATTAGTTATCCTCAATGACAAACAGGCCAATTTTTGTTTGTGGACAATCCAATCACTTCCATTTTCCATGGCTCACCCAAAATTCACAAATCGCTAATAGAACCCCCTTGCGCCCTATCATATCAGGTACAGGCTCCCTCGATGAGAGATTGTGCGAGCGGGTAGATCAATTGCTACAACCTCTGGTAACTAGAGTTTCAGGTTACATCCAGGATATTAAACAGGTCTTGAATACATTTTTTTATTTTAAATGGAAACAATATTTCACCTGGCTTACTTGTGATGTCTGCTCACTGTACTCCTGCCTACTCCATGACTTAAGTATAACAGCATTAGCGTATCATCTATATTATTTCGGTAACTATGCTGAAGAACTGATGGAATATACATTGGATGTCGTTACTTATTTATTGAAACATTATTTTTTTCCATTTAATAATAAATTTTATTGATACAGGGAGCAAGAATGGGGCGAAATTCTCACCCTCACTGGCAAACCTTTACATGTCATGGTGGGAAACTAAATTTATTTTTACATCTCAAAATCCTTTCTCCAACCATATACACTGGTTTGGTCGTTTCATAGATGACCTGCTACTGTTATGGAAGGGCAGCATAGCAGACAACGCAAGCTTCCATGATTACTTAAATGATGACAATCTTCGTTTTACTTACTCTTTTGACAAAACAAATATCTCTTTCTTGGATGTTATGTTAACGGGTGATCTTAATACCAACAAAGTTACATCCTCTCTTTTTCGCAAAGATACTGCTGGGAATGCAATTTTACATGTCAGCAATTATCATCCGAAATTTATCATACGTGGTATTCCGATCAGGGAATTTACACGCATCAAACGAGCATGTACTACACAGGATACGTATAATAATTTATTGATAGCTTCCAAAAAGCATCTTAAATCTAGAAGTTATTCCAGATGGATGCTCGATAGGGCAGAAAATATTGTTGTACGTAAAAGTAGGTTTTCTCTTTTAACCTCTTAAGCCAAACGCCTGAAAAATAGTGCCTCCTTGTGTTTCAACAGTTGTAACTTTTTTATTTTTTCAATGATGGAGTTGTATGAGGCCTTGTTTTGTTCAGGACCAGTTGTACTTTGCAGGGGAATAGTTTAAGTTCACTTATAAATAATTTAAAAAAAAAAAATTCTAATTTTTTTTTTTTTTTTTTTATATTTTTTACACCATTCACCTTTCACACTTAATAACTTGTTAGATTAATTCTACAGGTTATTTTGGTTGTATGGATACCTAATATGTGTAGGGTTTTTTTGTGAATTGTATGCACAATTATTTTTTATTAAATATTTATTTTTATTTTATTTATTTTACACTTTTTATGTTTTTTACTTTTTTTTAAATCCCATGAAGGGATAACTGTTAATTTTCACTTAGTAATGTATTAGCATATTCATATATGCTAATACATTATAATCTGTGTCAATCTGACACAGGCAGTGATCAGGACAGCACACGGTCTGCCCTGATCACTGGCTTCTTACACAGACAGTCCTGGGGCTACTCTAGGTCCCCAAGGCTGACTGTGGAGACGTTCCCTGGGCCCTGTCGGGTCACGGGGCATTCCAATCACCCGACAGAGCAGCGGAAAGCCTTTGATTGCGCTGCAGTGATGAGCTGCGGCAATCAAAGGGTTAAATCACCAGGGTGTGGAGGTTTCCCCGCTCCCCGGCGTTTTCAGTAGCTGCGCTGGAACAGGGCTGTGTAGTACAGCCCCGTTCTTATTGCTGCTGCGGCGCAGGGCTCCGCGAACTCTGATGTCTGCAGCGACACCAAAAGACATCGCTGCAGACAAACGACCTGAAATGCCCGCCGTCAAAAGACAGTGGGTGGTCGTTAAGAAGTTAAAGGCCAAAGACACCAACCAACCAATCAGAGCGCCACTTTCATTTCATATAGTGCTCTAAAGAAATCAGAGGGGCGCTCTGATTGGTTGCTATGGGCAACAAAGTGAGTTTTAGACCCAGACAGTTTTCATACATGTGGCCCGGAGAGTTTATGGCATTGAAACTGTTAACCCACTACCAAAAGGAGGGGACAGGAGGAGACTGCTCACACCTAGAGAAGCATACTGGATCTGGAAACTGAAAACCTGGAGCAACATATATGAACGTTGGCGCTGACAGGCCAGTTCTAAATAGCTTTAAGGCAGTGTAAAATGCACCAGAATGTATGAACCTGTTCTTCTTCAGTTCATACATACAGGCGTATTATAGTGCTAATACGACAACTTGGTCTGGGTGTTCTAACTATAAGGTGCCTAGGTTTGCCGTCAAAGAATCATAAATGTGTCTACTTCTAAGAATGTGGTGCGACGCCCTCAGAACGCCCCTAATCTATGGTGCACTAAAAAGTGTCTTGGGTGCATTACAAAGACACTTATCGCACCAAAGTTTAGAGTGCACCTGTTCATACATTCATTTTGGCTCAAAGTACATCAGAAAACTGACGCAGCCCCATTCATACATGTTGCCCTAGGTCTCCAATAGGTATGAACTACAGAAATGATCTTCTTTACATTTATTAATTTATATATGAGATGTTTATTTGGATATGTTATCTGAGTGAGCGAAGGGGTACTTTTGTCATGATAGTTATACTTGTGATCTCTAACACCTGTTGCTAATGACCCATTACACACCTATTGGTTAGTCAATTGTTTTTAATCTTTGTGATTTTAAGGCATGTGTGCTATGATTAAAGGGGTTTTGGCAAGACATGTCTTATGTACCTGTCAGGCCCCCTCTGGTCTCTTCTGTTCAGAGAAAAGGGGCGTTCAAGCGCTGGAAAGCCACTCCTCATTGACATCATCTCGCCGCCTACCATGCGCGCTCCCGAGGCTGAATACTCAGTATTCAATCAGCCTCGGGAGCGTGAGGAGCTCTGTAGTCTAGCCAACCACTAATGGTAAGTGATTGGCCAGACCGCAGAGAATAACTCCTTGCTGCGGCAAATAACACAATTAACACAGGGCGCAGAAGGGAGAGAGCTGGGAGCAGAGGAGACATGGGCGCAGAAGGGAGAGATCCGGGAGCAGAGGAGACACAGGGCGCACAGCGAAGAGAGCCGGGAGCAGAGGAGACACAGGGCGCAGAGCGGAGAGAGCCGGGAGCAGAGGAGACACAGGGCGCAGAAGGGAGAGATCCGGGAGCAGAGGAGACACAGGGCGCACAGCGAAGAGAGCCGGGAGCAGAGGAGACGGCAAGGGGGGCGCAAGAAGGGGAGAGAGATCCGGGAAGCGCAGAGGAGAACGGGCGGAGACACAGGCGCACAGCAGAGAGAGCCGGGAGCAGAGGAGACACAGGGCGCAGAGCGGAGAGAGCGGGGAGCAGAGGAGACACGGGCGCAGAGCGGAGGGAGCCGGGAGCAGAGGAGACACAGGGCGCAGAGCGGAGAGAACCGGGAGCAGAGAGGACACAGGGCACAGAGCGGAGAGACCCGGGAGCAGAGGGGACACAGACGCAAAGCGGAGGGAGCTGGGAGCAGAGGAGACACGGGCGCAGAGCGGAGGGAGCAGAGGAGCGACAGGGCGCAGAGCGGAGAGAACCGGGAGCAGAGGAGACACAGGGCACAGAGCGGAGAGGGGAGCAGAGGAGACATGGGCGCAGAGAGGAGAGAACCAGGAGCAGAGGGAACACGGGCGCAGAGCGGAGAGAGCCGGGAGCAGAGGAGACACGGGCACAGAGCGGAGAGATCCGGGAGCAGAAGATACATGGGAAGCAACATTACTGCAGAATGTGATGGCCGGCAGAAAAGGAGTACGCATGTGCGACAATCCGCGGTCCCGAGTATGGCCATCACAGAGAAGATTAAACTGCGCAAGCGCGGCCAGGCACAATGAAGAGAGAGTGCTGGTCGGAACCCCTGACAACGAGCAGTAAACAGAGGATTTAGAACGGAGACAGCATCTCTTATATGGTACATATTTTTTAATTAAGTATATTTTAGAAATTGCTTAAATACTCATTTTGGATGTTCCTACGTCAATCTTCTATGGTGGCAAAACCCCTTTAAGGGTGTCTTAACCTGAAACGCGTCAGTTTCTTCTGACTACATAGATTTAGTAATTTTTTAAATGAAATTCTAAATAAAGTCTAATATTTTTTTGAATTCTTTAATGGTGCTGGCTATGTCGATTTCCAAGCCTTTTTTTATTTTATACTATATGCCATTGGCCTCCAGGAGTTGTTGTGTACCCTCACATCAATCCTATGCCTCTGAACTGGTGAGCTGGCTGGACTTTGTTTTGCATGATATGTCTACATGTGCTTTACATATCTACTAAAACGTTTCCATGACCCTGATGCCAGAAAACCTTTGGGTGGACAGATGGTTGGATTAGGTTCAGGTGGTGATTAAATGCGCAATTGCTTAACTTCTCACTTCTCCAGTAGATTAAAAAGACTCCCTTAGGCAAGATTCACAGAGTGTTTTTTCACACGCATTTCTAATTGTAGAGTGGACATTTTGGGGGCTGTTTTACACATCAAAATGTTTGTGAAAAACACATGAAAAGTGTTCCATTGGCTTGACTGGGGGTAAGAATCATTCAGACACATGGTATGGTTTTTTTTACACATGGTGTAATGTGTTACATGATGAATAAAAAAAAACCTGTATGCAGAGCAGTTCTTTGCGCTTTTCATAGTATGAAGTGCCCCGGTTCACACGGCTTATTTTGCCGCGGATTGGCGCCGTACTGTGCGCCGGATTTGCGCTGCAGTACGGCGCCAATCCGTTGCAGTAATTACGGTAATCCACGGTTCTCATAGAGAACAGTGGATTCAGTCGCTCCTCCCCGCTCGCCGAAGCCGCCAGGCGGGGAGAAACTGACATGCACATTATCCAGACGCAATACGCGCCGTGGATAATGGAAGTCTATGGGGCCGACGGGCCGCGCCCCCGCCCCGTCCCCGCACCCGCCCCTTATTCAAGCCGGAATTGCGAGTGCAATCCGGCTCGCAATTCTGGCTTGAATAAGCCGTGTGAACCGGGGCTATGATGTAAGATATACGGTAGATTAGCCCTACTGGACTCATCTGAAAGAAGACAGAAAGTGGATGAATATTGTCTGTTGGATTTCTGACACGTTTTACATAGTGTATTTTTTTAAAGGAAACATGGTGGTAACTTTCCACAAAAGATTCATTGTTTTTCATCCCACTATAAATTTCACAGTAAACCTCTGGACACACACCATAACATTTCAAAACAACTCAATACAGATGTCCTTGTACCGAAAACCTATTGATCGACCTATCTTAGATGAGACAGTTTCCAACTGAAATCCATTAAGAAGTCCATCGTCTACAGCCAGGCCATCAAGTATCCTCTTACCTGGTCCAGTCCAGCCGACGGGAATGTCCATTTGAAACAACTTAAAGGGACATTTTAAATCAAGGTCACCATCCCACTTCAGTTGACCACCAAATTATGACTGTCACCAGGATAGTCAGAAGTCAATCTCTGCAATACAAAGGAAAAGAACAACCATGTACTTCTAATAGGAACCTACAAAACACAGCTAGGAGGTACGAAGAAAAAATTCTAGATAACTACATCATATCCTACAAAAGGATGACAATATTCCCAGACCCTCGCCTACAATGTTAACAACTTTCAAATTAAAAAAAAATATATGTCACATCAGAGGAGGTGCAGTGGGCCCTGACTGCCACCCAGCCCACTGTCCCTACGTACTTGGCGTGCTGCCCTAGAAGGCAGACCCTAACTGGACGACAGCCCCTACGCTGCTAATCAGTCCGGGTCGGTAATGGTACGGGAACGTCAAAGCCAAGAAAAGTGAGACGAATGGTCAGAAACAAGCTGGGGTCCAAACACGATCAGGAGCGCAGTACAAAATCGGTGGTCATGAGTGAAGTCAAGAAACAAGCCAAGGTCAGAAATTCAGGAGGACAACAATAAACAAGAATCACAGGGAAACACCAAGGGGAACACCTTTGACAGGCAGAGCCTGGAGGAACTGAGGAGGTTTAAAAGGTCTGCACAGACACTGCCCCAGCGGCTGATTGGTGTGGCGTCTGAGCCCTCCGATTGGCCTGAGCGACACTCCCTCCGTTGGGAGAGGCTGCAGAGCTGTCACTCCTGAGCTCACGAGCCACACCTCTCCCATGGTGTGCACCCAGGCCAGGCCTGTTAACCCTTGCAGGGCGTTGCACAAAACGAACAGAAGGCTGCCCAGACAAACTTATCCTGACAATAAACTTAAAAGTTCATTGCCATCCAAATCCACAAAAAAGTAACTTGTTCCCTGCAATCTGAGGAGTCATTTTTATCCTCTGACTGTAGATATTTTTTTTTTCTGTATATGTCTATGGGGGCACATATGTTTTTAACAGCATTTAGAGAAATACTTTATAGCAGCTGCATGGGCACAAGAGCCTATGAACAGAAGCAGACCCACTGACTTCTATAGGAGAGTTTTCTAGGCATTCTCTGTGACCTAGGAAGAAGTCACTGTGCATGGAGGGGAGAAAGAGGGAGCTGTGACTATCTACTCTTGTGAGTGGTGGATCCTTTGTTATCTATATACATTGGTGTCACCTCTCAATGTACTCCAGCCTGAACTGATAATGAGGAGACTGCAGAAAAGTTTTCTCTTAAGAACAAGAAGTGTCAGATCATTATTAGGCCTACTGGTCAAAGCGAAAACTGCAGGATTTCAGGATTTTTACAAATGTTGATAGTAATATGGAAAATAAAAAACAACAACAACCACACCTTCGTAAAACATCTGTTTACCATAAAAACATAACCAAAACAATAGATCAATTCTCTAATGACACATTCCCTTTAAAAAGCAATTTGAAATCCCAAAGAGACAGAAGAATCTGGAAGTACACATGTATGAGAATTTTTGACACTGAACACGGGGCTGAATTTGTGTCAGGAATTTATGGTACACAACCACACTTAAGCAATCTGGTCCAGAGATAGTGAGAGCATCAGGTCTCAGGACTAAACATCAATTTAGAAACAATTAAACTCTCACACTGATTATCTGTGAACTACCGTAATTCATGAGTTACTCTACAAATTATTTTGTTCTTTTTTTTAATGTCCATTTATCACATCATGCTGTTGCTGTGTTGTGGATATATACAGTTGAAACCAGACGTTTACATACACTATATAAAAAGACAAATCTGCATATTTTTCTAACTATCTAACATGAAATCAGAATACACCTTACCTGTTTTAGGTCAATTAGGATTACCACAATTATTTATATTTCCCAAATGCCAGAATAATGAGAGAGAGAATTTTTTAAGGCATTTTTATTACTTTCTGCAAAGTGAAAAGTTTACATACATTTCATAAGTATTTGGTAGCATTGCCCTTAAACTGTATGACTTGGATCAAACATTTTGGATATCCTTCCACAAGCTTCTCAGATAGTTTGTAGGAATTTTGGCCCATTCCTCCTGACAGAACTGGTGTAACTGAGCCATGTTTGTAGGTCACCTTGCTCACACCTGCCTTTTCAGCTTTGCCCATAAATTTTCAATAGGACTGAGATCAGGGCTTTGTGACGGCCACTCCAAAACATTGACTTGATTATCCTTAAGCCACTTTGTAACCAGTTTGGCAGTATGCTTCGGGTTATTGTCCATTTGGAAGACCCATTTCTGCCCAAACTTTAACTTCCTGGCTGATGTGTTGAGATGTTGCTTCACTAGTATTGCCACATAATCTTCTTTCCTCATGAATGGCCACCTATTTTTGTGAAGTGCACCAGTCCTTCCTGCAGCAAAACAACCCCACAACCTGATGCTGCCACTTCCACATGCTTAGGTCTTGTTTTCATCATAATTTTAACCACTGTTTTTTCTATAAATATGGGATAAAGTTGTTTATTATTTGTTGTGTTATGAGGAATATTGTTGTTGTTAACATAGGTGCCATCAGCACTTGTCAATATAAGATAGCACAAACCTATTGTTCATGTACTTGAAAAAGGGGGTGGTGCTTCCACCGAAACGTCGCACAGGTGTGCGTTACGTTCTGCCCGGTGTCTGATGGTCCCAATCTACCCAGTTTGCTGGGAGCTCTCGTGGACTTTATTACATGGCTGGATTTAAGAAGCTACATTACATTTGAGTAATACACTTGTAGCTATTATGCAACTTTGAAATTGTTAGAAGTGTTGAAGTCTGTATACACAAAAAATTGTTTAATTAAACAAAGATTGATTGTTCATCATATTGAGGTTTACCCCACACACCAAAACATATTCTGCAGGTTAATTTGTGGACGTTTACAGTTATTTCCTGTATGTCAAGACATGACCAGAAAGTGGATATTGGCAGTGAGTGTTGGATTTGGAAAGGTGATTAATTCTTATTTAATTTTTTTTTTCAGCTAGTCAGCCCCTTTAAAAAAAATAAAAAATATCCCCCCAGACCCTTGGCCCATTTTTGCTTCTATCAAAACGGGTTTCAAACCAAAGATTTGATTCCGTTTATCTACAAAGAGAGCAAAGGATTGAGCATGTTGTAATTCAATATGCTACTACCATCTAATGTATGGATTCAGCTAAGGCAAGGGGGGCCAATTACATTACAGCTTCGACGTTCCATGCACATAAGGACATGTGCATTAAATTGATGCCTCTGATGGATGTCAAATAATGACATCTGTCACCCATTAGGTCCTGTTGTAAAACATGTATATGCTTAACCTGTATATTTTTTACAGGATGCTGTTGTATAGAGTAGTGTAGGCTCCTGTGTAATCCCTACTTGCTTTTATGTGGTATACAGATGTATCCTGGCCTAAAAGATACTCTTTTAGCCTCAGTTGGGCCTTTTAACTCCTTAAAGACCAGACTTTTTTTCTTCATGTTTGTTTTTTTCCACCGTGCCATACCTTTTTAATTTTTCCATCTATATGGACATATGAGGGCTTGTTTTTTGTTCTATTGATCATACCATATAATTTACTGGGAAGCCCACAAAACCTTTTATGTGGGGTGTTATCTGTATTCTGCAGGTGAATATGATTCTGATGATACCAAATATGTAGGGTTTCTGTTATATTTTAGTACTTTTAAAACAATAAAAGCATTCTCTATTTTTTAAATTTGCGCTGCAGCGCCATATTCTGCGACCAATAACATTTTTGTTTTTCCACTTGAGGCTGCACTTTTTGCGGGCTGAAGTGTACTTTTTATTGGTACAAGTTTGGAATACATGCGACTTTTTGATCACTTTTTCTTCCAGTTTTTTTAGGGATGTGAAATGACTAAAACACCACAACTTTGGTGTTGGGAATTTTTTTTTTATAGTGTTTACTGTACGGGATAAACAATGTCATAATTTAATAGTACGGATGCGATGATATCAATTATGTGTAACTTTTTTTTATTGTAAGATGGCAAAAGAGGGGTGTTTTGGACTTTTATTATTTGTTATTTATTTATTTATTTTACTTAATACATTTAGTTCCCATAGGGTGCTAGACCACTAAGGGGCACACTCGTTTGTCCACAATTCTGCATTATGTATATAGTGCAGAATGATGTACAAAGATGGTGCTCATATTAGTACCTGTCTACAGCAGGAAGTCAAAACAGCAATAAGATGGCAGCCATGAAAGCCTTCGCTTGGCATACCCCATCCCATTTCGTTAAGGGGGGAGGAAAGGCACAAAGCACCGATCTTCATTCAATTAAATGCCATGGCTGCAAAAATGCTGAATCTAAATGGTTAATCAGCAGGAATCAGAGCCGGCTCCGATCTCTGCTGTCATTAGCAGGTGTCAGCTGTATTTTACAGCCGGCACCTGCTGTGTATGGAGCAGGTTCAGCGAGTGAGCCTTCTCCATACTCCCTTAGGCTCAGTGCACACTGCATTATTTTGAATGGATGATGGATCCGTTCTGACGGAAGGGAGAACGGATGCACTAACGTGTTCATTGATTAATTTAGGTGGACAAATGTGCCATGTACACTGTCAGAGTGTCCGTTTTTACACTCTCCGTCAAATATACATTTCAATTTAATAGGTGGAGGATGCAGGGCGCTGCGCTTTTTCAAGTTTAAAAAAAACGTAGCCATCACAGTATACGGTTTTTTTAAATGTATGTCAATGGAAAGCGGATCCTAGTGTTTGTGCCCACGTTACAAACGCATACCTTTGTATCTGTCATAAAATATACAAATAATCCTACCCAATCAAATTGCAGGGAAAAACAGGTGACAGGCAATAGAACAGCTAATAAAAAATAGAGAAAAAAAATGTATGTCAAACATATGATCCAAACAATGCACGTTTGACATACATTTAATGTATACATTATAACATTGCAGTGTGCACCTAGCAGTACCAGTATATTAAGGTGTGCTGAGGGGATTAACCCTATGGACACATTTGGTGCGCCCATCAGGAAATTTCCCAGTAAATACTCCATATTATTATTATTATTTATTTTAAAGCGCCATTGATTCCAGGGTGCTGTACATTTGGGGGGTTACATACATAACATAAGTCAAACGAGTACAATGATAAGTGATTAATGACAATTGGCACGACAGAAGGAGAGAGGACCCTACCCGCGAGGGCTTACAATCTACAAGGAGGGGGAAAGAGACAGGAGGTGAGGGGCAGACATGTTTGTTGAGGAAGTAGTGACAACAAGGTTAGTGTAGGTTATAGGCAAGTCTGAAGAAATGGGTTTTCAGGTTGCTTTTGAAGCTGGTGAAAGTGGAGGAGAGTCTGATGTGTTGGGGCAGTGAGTTCCACAGTGTGGGTGAAGCACGGAGAAGTCTTGGAGACGGTTGTGTGAGGGGCTGATAAGGGGAGAGCAGAGGAGAAGGTCCTGTGAGGAGTGGAGATTGCGTGAGGGGAGATATTTGGAAATTAGGGCAGAGATGTATGGAGGGGAGAGGGCATGGAACCCCTTGTAGGGTCAGGGTTTAAGTAGTAGAAATGAATTCGCTGGCAATGGGAAGCCAGTGCAGGTATTGGGAGAGGGGGAGAGGAAGAGGAGTAGGGGAGGAGAGAGGTGGATAAGACAGGCAGCAGAGTTAAGAAGGATTGGAGGGGAGCGAGGGTGCTGCTGGGAGACCACAGAGAAGGATGTTGCAGTAGTCTGGGCGGGAGATGACAAGGGTATGGACCAAGCTTTTTTTTAGTGTCATAGTTGAGGAATGAGCGGATGTGAGAGATGTTTTTCAGGTGGAGGCGGCAGGCAGAGTTGGGGGTTTGGATGTGGGGTTTTTGAAAGATAGAGGGGAAAGTCTAGGATTACCCCAAGGCAGCGGACTTGCGGAACAGGTTGAGAGTGTAGACCCGTTGACTGAGATAGAGAGTCAGGGGCAGGGGTAGAGTTGGCGGTGGAAAGATGTGAGTTCTGTTTTCTCCACATTTAGTTTAGGAGACGTTGATGAGAAAAAGGGAGGAATGGAGGACAGACGTCAGGGATACAGGAGAGTAGAGAAGTGACATCTGGGCCGGAGATGAAAGATTTGGGGGTATCGTCAGCATAAAAGGGGAATGAAAGCCGTGTGATGCTATGAGCTGACCGAGGCCAAGAGTGTAAAGAGAGAAGAGTAAGGACCCAGGACTGACCCCTGAGGGACACCAAACAGAGAGGGGCCCGGGGGGGAGGAGGTGGAGCAAGAATGAGAGACGCTGAAAGGTCCGATCAGTGAGGTACGAGGAGATCCGGGAAAAGAGCCAAGTCCGTGACCCGAGGGAGGAGAGGATTTGTAGCAGGAGGAATGGTGGGACAGTGTCAAAGGCAGAGGACAGGTCTAAGAGGAAGGAGCACAGAGTAGTGGCATGAGGCTTTAGCAGTTACTAGGTCATTAGTGACTTTGGTTACGGCGGTTTCGGTAGAGTGGTGGGGTCGGAAACCGATTGTAGTGGGTAAAGAAGAGAGTTGGAGGAGAGTTGGGAGGACAGCTGAAGATAGACGTGCTGCTCGAGGAGTTTGGAAGCAAAAGGGAGCAGTGAGATGGGGCATAGTTTGGAACAGAGAGGGGGGGTCAGGGTTGTTTTTTTAAGGATTGGAGTGATAGTAGCATGTTTAAAGGCGGAAGGGAAGATGCCAAAGGTTAGTGATAGGTTGAAGAGATGGGTGGGGGCGGGGAGATAGAAGCACTGAGGTCGGGGAAATGAGGTGGGGTGGCAGTGGATCAAGACTACAGGTAGTGGGTTGGATTTGGACAGTAAGGAGGAGAGCTTGTCATGAGTGACAGTGGGTAAGTAAGTTAAGGGGGAAGAGCGTTTGCAAGGGTAGAGGAGGGTGGTGGGGAGCGGGGCTGGAGCTTTCTCTGATGTGGTTGATCTTCTGAAGGAAGGGGAATGGCAATGTCTGCTGAAGGAGGGAGGGGGGAGGAGGTGCTGGTGGACGGAGAAGAGAGTTGAAGGTTTTGAATAATTGTCTGGGGTTGGGGGGCAGGGAGGATATGAGAGTGGTGAAATAGTCCTGTTTGGCTGAGGTGAGTGCAGATTTAATTGTATGCAGTGATTGGTTGTATAAAGGGAAAGTCACAGAGGAGTGAGTTTTCTTCCAGCGGCATTCGGCAGCTCTAGAAGCACGCCTCAGTTGTTTAGTGGAGTCTGTGTGCCAGGGTTGACTGTTGATTTTGCGGATTCTGTTGTGTGTGAGAGGAGCGACTGAGTAAAGGGTGGTGAGGATTGTGGGGTTGTAGAAAGTGGTGGCTGCGTCTGGGTCATTAAATGAGGTGATAGTGGAAAGAGGTGCAAGAGAGTCAGAGAGAGTGAGACAGTTGAGGCTTTGTAGGTTCCTGCGGGGTCTTACTGGATATGAGACAGGAGGAGCAGGTGGGGTGGAGATGGTGGAGAAGGTAAGCAGGTTGTGGTCTGAGATGGGGTTGGGGGAGTTTTAGAAGTCATCTCGGGGGCAGAGGCAGGTGAAGATGAGGTCCAGTGTGTATCCATCTTTGTGATTTGGGTCCTGATGTCTACTGGGAGAGGTCAAAGGAGGAGCAGAGTGAAAGGGGTTTGTTGGAAGCAGATGGGGGTGTCGATTGGGAGGTTGAAGGCTCTCATGATGATAGTGGGGATGTTGGTGGAAAGAAAGTGGACAAGCCAGGAAGCAAAGTGGTCAAGAAAAGGCAGTGGCAGGGCCCGGCGGTCGGTAGACAACAGCCACTTGCCGGTCGGAGGGGGCGTAGATTTCGGACAGAGTGCACCTCAAAGGAGGGGTGTGTGAGGGGAAAGGGAGAGGTGGGGGCGGGGCGACAAAGGAGCAGGTGTCAGACAGGAGGAGGCCGACACCTCCACCATGTTGTTTTCCAGGGCGAGGAGTGGGGGGAAGTTGGGGGCCGCTAAAAGAGAGTGCGGCAGGGGAGAGTGGGTCAGGGGGGGTCAGCCAGGTTTCAGTCAGACCAAGGAAGAGTAAGTTGCGTGAGATGAACAAGTCATGTATGTATGAGAGTTTATAACATACAGACTGTGCATTCCAGAGAGCTCCAAGGAGAGAGATAGGGGGAGCAGGGGTCAGAGGGATGTGTATCAGGTTGAAGGGATTAGCGCAATTTGCAGTGGTGAATCTGTTCGAGAAGGCAAAGACTATGGTGGGAATGTGCTGGGGGGGCCTGGGTTGGGGGATATGTCCCCAGAAGCCAGAAGGAGCAGTGAGAGTGTGAGCAGGTGGGAGTAGGATAGACTGTAGTTTGGCAGGGTTTGTTTGGTACGGAGGGCATTAACAGTGGGGATGAGGTTGGTGGCAGCAGACAGGTGTGAGGGTAGAATGCAGGGGGAAATGTAGAGTCCATTGTCCAGCGAGGGAGTTTGGGGATCAGCAATAAGTGTGAGGAGAGTGGAGAGGGCGATAATGAGGGAAAAGAAAAGCATAGTGTTAGATCGCAGCTGATCCCTGTGGGCGGTGTGTCCCTGTAGATCACAGTTTGTCCCCATAGATCACAGCTGATCCCTGTGGGTAGTGTGTCCCCGTAGATCACAGCTGATCCCTGTGAGCAGTGTGTCCCCGTAGATCACAGCTGAACCCTGTGGTCGGTTTGTCTCTGTAGATCACAGTTTGTCTCTATAGATAACAGCTAATCCTTGTGGTTGGTTTGTTCCTGTAAATCACAGCTGATCCCTGTGAGTGGTTGGTCCCTGTAGATCACAGCTGATCCCTGTGGGCGGTTGGTCCCTGTAGATCACATTTGGTCCCTGTAGATCACAGGTGGTCCCCGTGGGCAGTTTGTTTACGTAGATCCCAGTTGGTGCCTGTAGATCACTGCTGATCCCTGTGGGTGGTTGTCCCTGTAGATCACAGTGGGTCCCTGTGGGTGGTTTGTCCCTGTAGACCACAGTTGTCTCCTGTGGGTGGATTGTCCCTGTATATGGAGGCACTCTCTGGGGGACAGTTGATGGAGGGACTTCTGGCGGGACAGTTGATGGAGGCACTCTCTGGCGGGGTACTGTTATGGGGCGCTCTCTGGCTGGGACATTTAAAGGCGGCACTCTTGCGGGGTTTTGTAGAGGGAGGCACTCTCTGGCGGCAGTGAGGGAGGCACTCCTTGGTGGTACTGTATTGGGGGCACTCTCGCGGGTACGTATAGGGAGGGCTCTCTGGCGGGGGACATTTAAATGGCGGCCTCTCTGGCTTATTTAGATGGAGCACTTTCTGCGGGGAATTTGTTTTAGGCACTCTTGGCGGGTACGTATAGGGAGGCCTATTGGTGTACTGATATGGAGGCCTCCTGGCTGGGACAGTTGAGGAGGCACTCTCGGCTGGTAGTAGATGGAGGCACTCTCTGGCTGGGACATGATGTGTCCCTAGCCTAACTTGTATCCATTGTGTACAGTCAGCATTAAGGATTATGCTCTTGTAGCCTGACTGTACACGTCATGTTGGCACTAACAACTACAGTGTTCCCTCAACATACAATATCAGTTGGTTCTGAAGCCACCCACCTTTGTATGTTGAAACCATACCCCAAAATATCACCCAATATAATGCACATTTAAGATTAAAGAAAATTAAGCAGATAACTAATACAGATAAAAAGCCCCTTACATAAACACCAGAAAGAGCTGCGGGAACTGGAAAAACTTTTATTCTGAGGACAGGAGTTTGTTTAGGTATTACTTTTTTTCCAAAAGGGGGCTCTTTTTTTCATAACTTTTGTATGAAAAAAGATTTTTTATCATAGAAACCATAAGCGTTATTTTCCAGAGCACTATTGAAAAAAGCTGAGCTCGAGGGGTTGCTTTGGGCAACAAAGACAGTTTTACTGCTACACGTTTTGAAAAAATAGGCCCAATTACCCAAAAAATTAAATGGGCCATCCACCTCAAAGAGCAGTCCTCTGGCACTTTAAAGGGGCCAGAGCATTTAGTACCCCATGTATGTAAGAGTTGCTACTAGACCGCCAATCACTGCAGCACTCACTAATACAATGTTTTTCAGGAAAATAAACATGATAATTGGGGGACTTCCTTTTATCATATAGCCCAAAAAAGCAGGTCTGGACTTGTTTTTTGAGGTGGGACAAAATAAACTATCCCAGTAAAGACCACTGTATGATGAGAATATTAGGCCACTTTTATCAAAACTGTCTTATAATAAAGTTATCTTCATTGCCCCTAGCAACCAATCAAAGCTCAGCTTTTATTTTTTCAAAGTATAAGACATGAAAGCTGAGCTCTGATGATTGCTATGAGCAACAAGGACCGTCTTACCATTAATGATTTCTATATCGCAACTTGACATCACCAAAAAAGATTAGACATTTCTTGTTTTTTTTAAAATATGATTTGTATTCAAATTTCAAAACTTTTAAAACATTCGAAAAGCACAAAGCCCACGTAGCAAAATGATTCACTCCGTTTGAGTATTTTTTCCAAAAAATTCCCATATCCCTTTGCTGTGAATTTTAAAGGGGAAAACCTGCCCACCTATTTTAATGCCCGCTTGTTTGAGGGCAGCACAAGTAGTTTTCAGACATGCTGTTTCCAGAACTGTGCCCCTTTTTCTGTAAGATGCAGAAAGTTTTAGACCCATTTCCCCAAACAAATTTTTTCCCAAAAAGTAAGATTTTACCCCTCCCCCACCGAATGCTACCCCCCACCCCCCCCGCCCACTAAACAATTTTTTCCACATGGTTCTACCTATTCAAAGAAATAGGTTTTTTCATTTTGGGGTGGGTGGGGGTTTAGCCCAGGGGGGCGGGGTTTGGGAAAAAAAAATTGAATCTTTAATACTCTTCTGGCTGAAAACTGCAGTTTTTGAGCTTTTAAAACACGAAAACTACAGAAATTTTAACAAAAAAAAGGGACACACCCACGGGAAACGCACGTCTGGGAAATAATCTTTTTGTGCCGGTTCTTTTTAAAGGCTATGTTAACAGGGGTTTAAAAGGGGCGTATTTGGGTCTTTTAATTACCCCACCCGTAGTGCGCAAATTTTTCGGCGGGGAATACGTCCCGTCATTACGGTAATCTCCCTTCTCTTTAAAAAACTTTTGGGATTACGTCTCCTCCCCCGCTGGGCGAATCCCCCGGGCGGGGGGGGGGGAAGTGCCCTTTCTTTTTCTACGGGTAAAACGCGCCCCCTAGTAAAAAATTTTCTATGGGACTGGCGGGGGTGCCGGCCCCCCGCTCCCCCCCCCGTCCACACGGCGTAATTGCGGGGCGTAATTACGCCCCACAAATAAGCCGTGTGAACGCAGCCTAAGAATGCGATATCTAGAGTTAGAACCCTGCATATCTACTGCTAATGGAAAGATGTGTTTTTTATGCCCTAAACAAAATACTTTAAACCCTTTCATTGAAAAATCGATGATTGGGCTAAAATTTGGGCTACCCGGTTTTAAGAAGTGGGCTTTGTGCTATCGAATGTATTTTAAATGTTTGAAATTTGGGAAAACAAAAACTAAATTTTATAAAAAACAAAAAGATAATGCTAATCTTTTTTTTGGGGGATGAAAAATTTGCGATTTTAGAAATCATTAAATTTTTTGGCCCGTGGGGAAAACTGTCTGAAATTTAGGGGTATAAAGTTAAAAAGTTTCCTTTAAACCCAAAATACTGTCTTACTAAATTTTTCAGTATTGAAAAACGGGCCAAAATGCCCCCGAGGAAAAAAAAATTTAAAAAGAAACCCCCGAGGGGCCCCAAAGAAGGGTCCTTGTGGCACATGTAAAGATCAGTACAGGCCCTGTGCACCACAAAATGTACTGAAGGGGAACCGCTACTAGAACCCCCAATTTACTGCCTTTACCTCAAAAAATACAGAATTTTTAAATTGTCCCGGATTTTTCCCTCAATGACAGTGGGTACAGAAACGCAGGGTCGTGCATGGTTTTGGGGAGGGGTTTGGGTTTTAACCCCCCCGATGTCCCAGGGAAAAAAACCCTTGTAGGTAAAGCAAAACTTTGTCTTTGTTTCTCATAGCAACTAATCAGAGCTCAGCTTTCATTTTTTTCAGATCAGTAGAAGAAATAAATGCTGTGCTCTGGTTGCTATGGGCAACAAAAACAGTCCTATTATTAGTTTAAATTAATGAGACCCATTGTATCCTGAAACCACAATGTTCCCGTAAATTCTGTTGCGTGTTCAAAATATTAACCTTTGACATGTCAACCTAGCTTTGTTGCTCATAACAACCAATCAGAGCTCAGCTTTCAGTTTCCCACAGCAGTTTAAAACATGAAAGTTGGGCTCTGATTGGTCGAGCCCCATAGTGGTGACCTGAGGGAGCTCTGCACAGCTGGAAACCCTTCACTACTTGACCAAGTTTCAGGAGTAGTGAACAGTTTATGTACTGAGGGACAGCAGCGGTTGACGTCGCCTCCTCCAGGCTGTGAACTGCTGTGACCTTCCAGCCGTTTAGACACACTTTCATTGATCTCAGCGGGCCCCAAAAAGGCCCAAAAAAACAAAGTAGCCCGTGCCCCAGCGGGGGGGTAACAAAGGCCGACGATTCGAAAGGGAGCTCGCCCCCTCGGCCCCCCTGACTCCCCCCGCCCCAAACCCCGCCCACCATTTGCCCCCCAGCCAAAAGAACGGGGACTAAAGCCGCCCACCAGCCAAAACACCGCCGCGGATCGCCACCGGGTGGGCGGGCCCGGGGTATGTCGTAGTTCATAGTAGCAGATATATAGCCAACGGTAGAGGCCGTTGGGAAAGGGGCCAATTTTTGGGTTTCTGTCCCCCCCATTGGGGGGGCGTCCTGCGCTGAAGCCGGGGGCCGGGAGGGGGGCGCTTCATCCAGCTCTGGCAGACGCCAAGTTTTTTTTTTCCTTGCCGATACGTTTAACTCCTTCCCTGCCCGCAGCGGCGCCAGACAAAGGCGGCGGGAGTCATGGAGGACGAGAAAGTTGTGTACTCCCGCTCGCAGCTGCTGTTCGCGGGCATGAAGCCGTTAGAAGACGCCTTGGAGATGTTCGTGCCGGAGTCGAAGCATTTCATGAACTCGGACACGGAGCTGTGGAACTTCCTATGCAGTCTGAAGCGGGACTTCTCCCCGGTCATCCTCCGCAGCAAGGACGTGTACGGCTACTCGTCCTGCCGCTCCGTGGTGCCGGACCCCAGCCAGCTCCCCCGGAAGAAGGAGCAGCCGGCCGCCCAGCCCAAGAAGCCGCCGCTGAAGAGAAAGCGCCGAGGCATGAGGCTCAGCAGCAGAAAGCGCCGGCGGGGCAAGACCAGCGAGGAGTCCGGCGCAGCAGCAGCGGCACCAGCAGCGGCTGCAGCAGCCCGACCCCCTCCGACACATCGGGGCTGCTAGGCAGGTCGCTGGAGGACCTCTGGAGAGCGGCTGCCCCCAAGCTCACCAGCTTCCCCACCATACGGGTCAGGGACGTCTCCTGCCAGGCGAAGGTGGCCGCTGCCTGCCAGAGGGCGCAGGAGATCCTGCAGGTCAACCTGCAGCCGGTGGTGCGGATCCGCCGCTTCCCCCTGGTGTCGCCCTGAGCATCCCCCGTGCACTTTCAATGCTGGAGGTGAAGCTGTTTACAAGTCTGCAGGATTCCTTGGCTCTCACTGCACTTTACTACTAGAAGAGCGGGAGGATCCCACCAGCTCTCCAGATCCTTGTGGAGTAGTTGCAATATGGGGGGGCAGAAGCCACCTTCCTTGGCCATGACCTGGAGTCTTGGTGGCAACAGGTCTCCTTGAGGCCCCCGTGGTCATCTACTACCTCAGTCCCCGGAGCGCCACTCTCCCCGATCCAAAGACTTTTGTTCCTTATGTTTCCTGCCTGCCAAGTATTGTGGAGGGGGTCAATGGTGGCCGTGCCCATTTATGCAAACAAGCGTGTTTTTTTTATTTGTTTTTTTTATGGACTGTTAAGGGAATTGCGCCGACCGGCCAAGGGTCTGCTTCCGATCCATGGGACTGCTTGTATGTGCCAAGCCTGATGAACAAACTAGCAGTAGGTGTGTAGTGAGGGCCACCTTCACGCCTGCTCTCTGGGCTAGCTGTAGTTCGTGTGGTCCTGTAACTTTCGTGGCATTGGTGTTACATTTTGTAGAAAACCAATTTCTGAGGAAGGATATTTATTCTTTTATTATTTTTTTCTTTCTAAAGAAATGGGACTGGTGCTCACAGAACAGGTCCTCCTGCTGGGAACGATGTATGTGCCTTTCTACACATCCACGTGTCATCTTCCAGATGGTGGTGGCACAAGAATTGGATGACTGGACAGTTTCTGGTGCTATGGTGACTATTCACTGCCTGAGTCTTTTCCGGAACTCTTCTCCACCTGAATTGTCTGCGGCGGACATGGGTCTGAGCCAGTGACGCCCTGCAGAATCTTGCCTACAGAGGGCCATGTGTGTAAAAACTAGCGTAGTCAAATAAAACTGCCTATACGAACTAATAAAATTCAAATGTCAATTTGTCCAATAAAATTGGTGACTGGTTTCTATCAGAAGCGGCTTAGAGCTAAGGGGGCTGCAAAAGATATGGGGCTCCAAGTTGGTTCTGGTCAGTTGATTACTGCTCTGACTTAAGTGCAATTTTTCATTGGTCTTGTGGCCATGAGACTGGGCTTCACAGCAAATGTGGTTGGGGCCAACTGGAGTTCCCATAGTGTGGATGGTATGGCTTCTTTATTTTTTCATATAGTGGGATTCATTGGCTAACCTACAAGGGTTGGACAAAATAACTAGAACCACCCCTCTAGTGAGGTTGAGGGGTTTCTGACTTATCTGCCTTCACTGGTGCCTCCACATCCAGGGTTTTGGAAAAAAAATTCCCCCCTCCTTTCTTCACACATGTAGCTTATATTGCTGTTGATAAACTGTAATGCTATCCTTGCATGTGTCAGGCTAAACTCTTCCATAAGGGGATGATTGTTGGTGCTCACCTGGGAGGTCCGTGACCTAAACAGATGGGTGTGTCGAGGCCTACTGTTTCCTTGAGCACATGAAGGTTATTTTCACATGGCTTAATTGCGGGACGTATTTCGCCCGCACTTACGCCGTGTGGGTGGGGGGACCAGCAGCCCGCCGGCTGCATAGACATGCATTATTCCCGATGCGTATACGCCATGAATAATTGACATGTCACTTCTCTCCCCACTCGCCGTATTGTGTGAGCAGGGAGAGGAGACGTAATCCATAGTTCTCTATGAGAATTGTGGATTACTGTAATGACTGGGACGTATTTCAGCCTGTAATTCGCACAATACGGCATGAATTTACAGGCTGAAATACGGCCAGGATAAGCCGTGTGAACCTAGCCTTAAGGTCATGTTCAAACAGCTGATTTGGATACTGTTTCTGGTCCTTAAGCACTGAATTTACATCAAAATCTGACTGTAATCCTCACATTGTTTCTAATAGAAAATCTGTATTGAAGTGCAAATGATGCTGATTTCCTCAGCATATACTTTTCAGTGCTGAATTTGCTTCAAAGATTTACATGTCAATTCTTTCTTAGCACTAAAAATAAATCCAGGCTGAGGAAAATCGGCATAGTGTGTACTGCAATGTGGATTTTCTATTAGAAATGTGAGGATTACAGTCTGCTTTTGATGCAGATTCAGTGCTAAAACTGGACCAGAATCGGCATCCAAATTGGCCAGGTGAACATTACCCTCAATGGGGTCAAAGAAACAGTAGACCTCGACACACCCATCTATGTAGCAGTCTCACAAACGCTGAGCTCGCTCCAGCTGGGGTGGGTGGTGGCTGTTCATTACAGCTGGCAATTGCAGGGATCAGAGCAGGCTCTAGACCTTCCTTCTATCATGGTGTCTAAACAAATGACAGGACCGGTGTTGTGCAGTGTTTCTTCAGTTGGTGACTGAAGCACAGGGTGATTTTTTTCATGCAGGCTTCTGTAGCTTCATGTATGTAAACCTTGTACATCTTGCCTATGGTAACGAATGAAAATCCTATGTACGGCTTTACAATACAGGCAGTCCCCGACTTGCGTCGTTCCCACTTATGTCTGTCCCCTAGTTACGAACGGGGAGTGGAACGATGCAAGTCAGGGACAGCTGATAGCGTCCGGGTGCTGTGGTGGCCCGGGCGCTGTCAGCAATCTTCGCAGCTGCATGCGACTCCCATAGCGCATAAAGCCGAGGCCTCTATTGCGGAGCAGAGAGCAAGCGCTCCCTGCTCCGCAATAGAACTCCAGAAGGTCGCAAGCAGACCTGCGACATTCCGGAGTCTGGCACAGGCAGCATGCGATGTCATCACTCTGCCTGTGCGGCCTGATGACATCACCGGCCTGTGCCAGAAGACCAGGAGTCGGAGGTAAGCCTCAGGGGAGCGAGGTGAGTATTTTTTTTTTTTTTTTTTTTTTTTTTTTTAAGAAGCCCTGCCTATGGGGGACATACCTGCCTATGGGGAATCTCCTATCCCTGCATGGGGGACATGCCTGCCTATACCTCCTATGGGGGACATGCCTGCCTATACCTGCCTATAGGGGACATACCTGCCTATTACCTGCTGTGGGGGACACATACCTACCTATACCTGCCATGAGGGACCTATACCTGCCTATAACTGCTATGGGGGACATATACTTGCTATGGGGACATATACCTGCCTATAATTACACACCATACATGTACTAAATATATTGGTTCCGACTTACATACAAATTCAACTTAAGAATGAACCTACAGTCCTTAACCTGTATCTAACCCGGGGACTGCCTGTAGTACTGATAATTATATTATTATATTAATATATATATATATTATAATATATATATATATATATATATATATATATGAAACAAGTGATTGTGCACCTTGGTAGTTAAGTACCCAAGGGGGACTGAGTATTAAAATAAGATGAAAAAAAATATTAAAAGTTTTAAAGCGCCCTTCTTTTGCCGTTTTACAAATAGTTACACATAGTTGGTATTGCCACCGCCTGCAAACAGCAAGTTTGTCAATAGCTTGTGCTGTCCTTAGCAAAGGCAGCATAACCAATGTGACAGATTTACTGTAACCCCTTCATGCATTTGGACCTACCCCTACATCAAAATAGGATTAAGAACACACAAATGGTGGGTGTCAGCTATTAATTACAATTGACACCCGCCATTATCAGTCAGGAGGGACTGGAGCTAGCTCTGATCCCTGCTGTTTAGACTCTGCTCACTTTTTCTTTTTTTGGTTTCTCGGGACATTAAATGTTATGGTCAATGACATTGTTCAAAAGTACATCTTGTCCTGCAAAAAACTAGCCCTCATGTAGATGGAAACATAAAAAAAGTTATGGCTCTTATAAGGTGGAGGAGTAAAAATAGCTGCGACCTGAAGGGGTTTTGCCACAAAGTAAAAATGCCTGCATGCAGCGGGGCAACCGTGCGTGTGAATGAGAAGGGTGACGCTTGCGAAGATAGTGGAGTGTCTGCGCTTGGCTATGTTTGGAAGCTCCCAAAGAAGTGAATGGAGAGGAAGGATGCAAATGCCACCCTCATCATTCACGTGCATGGCCGGCTCGCTGTGCAGGGGTTTTTACTTCATGGTAAAACAGCTTTAAAGGGGTTGTCTCACTACAAAGAATAGCTTTCAAATTGTAGGGAACACAAAATAAAGACATTTTCCAAATATATTGCTTTGTTCCTCTGTTTTCCCTAAGGAGATACAAGTGAATTTATGACCTCCCTGGCTATTTCAGTTCCCTCAGTAACTGACCTGTAAACAATTCTCCTCCTGCTGTTTGTTCAATGAGATAACAGTGAGTGAGGTCATCACACAGGTCTTGTCCTGTGCTGCTCAGCAGTAAAAAGCTTGATTTATGTAAAACAAACAGAACTGTAATTAGGGCTTTTGTTTTGGGGATCAGATAAAAAGTCCTGTTAGTAGTTTGAGAAGTAATCGATCAAATTTAGCATCTGAAAGCAAGCATGGCATGGAGCTGTACAAGACGAGCTGTATGCAAATAGTCAGTCGAACCAGAAGTGGCGAGTATTTCTTCATGCATTCTCTAAACTCTGAGGGGAAAACCCCTTTTAAGTGGCAAAGAGGGAAAAAACTTTTTGTGTTTTTATTCATTCTAGAAATGTATTACTGAATTTGTCAGTGGGGTTACTTTTTGGGGGGGGGGTTTTGACAGTCAGTGTGCAAGGACACACCCCTTTGGGAACTGGAATCGAAACGCCCAGCTGACTGTTTCAGTAATACGTTTCTAGGAGGAATAACAGAGGAACAGCACAACCCCCCGGTTTAGGAAAAGAGTCCGGGATTGTTTTACAAGTTTTTTACTAAAATGGACATAGCCAGAGATGTCAAGGGGGTGGGAAAGTGAGGCAAATGCAGTATGTACCCTAAAATTACTTATGGCAGCCATGGGCAGCACATCCTCTGTTTTCATCATGTACTGCTGACAAACAATAATGTTTAGGCATGTAATTTTGCGTGTCTTCTTTTTATTGCTGGCCATCTTTGTGCTAGGCAATAATTTTCTGGTCTAAGCCGGTTCACATTGAGGACACTTCCTTTTAAAAACCTCTGTAGCAGAGGGAGGGCCGGGTCCGTCAAGCGATGGACACCAATGACGCTTGACAAACCCCATTGCCTACCATCGGGTCCTACAGGTTTCTGTCATGGGGGCCATCATTTTAGCATTAAAAAAATTGCACTGCATTAGCTTCTATCCTAGCCTTAGGCTCTTATCTTGTTAATCATATGAAAGACCTATGTAACCTAAAACCCAAATTTATCAACCATAGCCCTTTTTCCCCAGGTTGTGACTTACTCTTTGCCCATAAAGTTTTATTTGTGTTAGTTGTCATTCTGGATCTTGCCTGCTGTCTGCTTTAACCATATACCCAGCCACTGACTGCGCATATTGTCAAGAGAAGTCAGTTTTCCTGCACAGATAATGGTGAAGACCTATTAATGCGGTCTTCAAATCAGAAAGCTAAAAGTAGACCAGGCAGAAGATACATCAAATGTACAATAAGGGCTGATTCTGTATGACAAACTTAGTTCTTCATACTAGATATGTTAGAAATGTTTCCTGATGTCGCCACTTGGTTGGCTTACCGTGTGGTTTTTGGTACATTTTAAGCCATGCCTTCTTTCGTAGATGATCTTGGGGTAAATTTAAATTTTGGGCCCTAAAAAGATGCCCCCCTTTTTTTTCCTTTTCATGTCCCCAGCAGATTTGCTTAAAGGGGGTTTGGAAGCAAAAAACCCTTGCATTTTTTGAAGGGTCAGTGTGTGAATGGTCAGAATGGCAGCTAAAAGATAATACTTTGGTATTTACACAGCTTTAACTGGGCACAAGGAAGAGGATAGTGCATAAGGGTACAGGCAAGTCTCTAAATACATTTGGTAAGCTGTAACCCATTAGTGGGATTAATCCAGTGTCTGCCAAATCAGATTACCCATCTTTTTTTGTTGGCATCCTGTTTGGTCCCTATAATGACTGCTATTATGATAGAGTAGTGTACCCAGTCCCTTTTTTTCCCTGTGAGATAAATCTCTGTCGAAGGGTAAATTCTTCTCCAAAGTTCAATATCTATATGCACTGTTTGGAGTATGAGTATATTTGATAGTTGATAGAAATGGATGAGATATGTGTAGGGCCAGCGTGACAATAAAGGGGTTGTCCTGAACCAGAAAAAAAAAAAAAATCTCCATTCTAGCGCTGCTGCCGGCCGATGACCTCACAATCTCTGTTGGAGGGTAAGTCCTTCTTAAATGTTCAGTACCTGTATGCTCAGCTTGGAATATGTGTGTATATGGAAATTGATAGAAATAGATGAGATAAGTTTAGGGCCAGCTTGACATTAAAGGGATTGTCCAGTTCAAAAAAACAAAAACGCCTTAGTAGACTGAGGAGTTGCTGGCAGAGACAAAAAACCTCCCCTTTCCATCCAGATCCCTGCCAGTGCTGAGCTCTGGTCGCGCTGCTCTTGGACGATGACATCACATTCGCTGTGAACACGACCCTGCAGGCTTTCGTAGGCCTCAGTGGTATCTTCCTGTTCAAATGGCAAGTAACTGCTGAGGCTTGTGATTGGTTGCAGGGTCACATGCTGATGACCATGATGTCAGTGACCAGAGATCAGTGCTAGAATGGAGTTTTCTATTGGAGTCTTTTTTTTTGATTTTTTTTTTATGTTTATTATTTACTCAGTGTTCTGCTACAATGGTTGGGCTTTTTCTTGTTTTTGTTTTTTTTCCAAATTCAAAAGCTTTATTAAACAAAAGACAAGTACAGCATACATCACACGAACAAGGCATTATGAGAAACGGTTATAAGACCCAAAATAATAATCTTTATATAGCGCCAAAAATATTCTAAGCACTTTTCAAAAATTTGGGGAATAACACAACAAACCAGACATTACATTATAAAAAGACGTACAAAACGGGCACGCGGGGGTAGGGCCCTGCTCGCAAGGCTTACAACCCACTTTTTTTTTATAGTAAACAAAAATCACAGTCTCGTACCATAGACATGAAATAAGCATAGTATATATCAAGCTACAGCAAAAGTAAATAAGTATGGTGCAATGTTTATAAATTTAAGTTAACAGTCTTAGGCCCCCTTTACACGGCTATTTGCCGACGGTTGGCGCCGTATTCCGCGCCGGATTTTCGCTTTAATACGGCGCCAATCCGTCGGGAGTAATTTCGGTATTCATGTCTCAAGAGAACTGGAATCCGTCGTCCTCCCCCCCTCGGAATCCGCCGCGGGGGGAGAAAGTGACATGCAATTTTTTCGGCGCGGCCGCCGTAACAATGCATTGTCTAGGGGCCGGGAGCGGCGCCCCCGCCCGCCCGGCCCCGCCCCTGTCCCGCCCCCTTTTTCCGGCGGTTTTGGCAAAAACGGGCACAAAAACCGTCGTGAATAAGCCGTGTGAACACGGCCTAATAGTGCTATAACAGTATTTGGCCTAACAATAAATTCGCAACCAAGCTATGTCACACAAATAACAATAATAGAACAAAACAATTGTCGGCAGCAAAGGGGTTTTAGGTGGCAGTTGTTATGTTTTTTACAATTGGACAACCCCTTTAAGTAAAAAAATGACTTAATACACATCAGGATTATTGAAAGACTTCTTCCCATACTAATAATCTGTAGCAATTACTTTGTGCTCCTTCAGGTAGCTCAGGATGGCTAAAACAGGACAAGTCTGACGTTACTAGAACAGTGAATCTTTGCTAAGATTACTTATTTATTACATTACACAGGTTTGTATTTTAATTTCTTCTCTTGGGATTTGTTTTTTTTTTATTTATAGACTTCATAATAGTAGAGCAAAAATTGTTTAGCTACAGCCCAATGTGATACAATAACCATACACAGTTAATGGACCACTGCTTTATACAGTGACTTTATCAGTTTTAAAGTGGTGTTCCCAAATTTTTACTGCTTTTTAGTTAACTTATTAAAAATGGTGTGAAAAAAGACCCCTTACCATGTAAACCCACTTGCTTCAGCACAGCGCGGAAGGTCCCAATGATCCCGGTCAATGATGTCATCGTTCCTTCTTTATGTAACCCTATAGACCTTCGCAGGCTGCACGTGACCGCCACAGGGTCATGTAATGAATAAACTGTGACATCAATGCCCAGGATCACTGGGACCAGCCATGGTGCTGGAAAAACAAGGTAAGTTTATTTTTAATTTTATTATTTTTAATCATCCGCTAATAGGCAATTAAAGAAATCCCTCCCCCCACACTCAGTTAAAGGGGGTGTTCCCGGCCCTAACATTGTTTGTTTGTCCATCGGGGTATGAGGGAAAATAGAAGCCAAGACTCATACTTACTTCCCGGAAACTCCCATTCGCTGCCGGTGCGTTAAACCAGGTAGTAAGCAGCGAACATCCATCGTTCACGTGACAGATGCAGCCAATCACGGGCCATGCCCCTAGGGCGCGCGCCGGCAGTTTGAGATTTAAAGGGGCAGTGCACCGGTAATTGGTCATTGCCGGGCACTGCTCCTATTTAAGTCCAGCCTCTTCCTGGCGGCCTTCGCCGGATCCTTGGTGTATTCCTGTTGGAGAAAGCCTTTCCAGTATTGTCTAGTCTGCCTATCCGTGTACCGAACCTTGAGCCTACGTTTACCGACCACGAACCTTGCCGCCACCTGACCTTCTGCCTGTCTACTTTAAACCCGAGCCGCCTTTCCCCCGACCTCCTCCTGTCC